>VURO01013915.1:0-16434 GCA_015108175.1 Pelvicachromis taeniatus | reverse complement strand
AAAACTTCTGGGGCCCCCGGGCCCCCCCCCCCCCCCCCCCCCTCTCCAATTCTGACCCACCCTCATCCTCTCCTCTCTTATCAGGCTAATTGAAGACAGGCTCTTTGAGACTGACACACAAAAGAGCCAACGGTAGAGTGGCATTTCAGACTCAACGGGTGGACTGGAGAAAGGGAGATGGTGTATTCTATGAGCACCCCCACCCATCTCCTCGTCTAAATCCCTTTTTTCTGTCTTTCTTTTATCCCATGGCGTCTCATTCAGGGCCCTACTTGACATAGCTCGACCTCTGAACCCAGAGTTTATGAACTGAAGCAGCAGCTATTTATTTGGTGTGGAACTAATGTGTGGCCTTGCCATTGTGCAGAGATTTGAGGCAATGTTAGCATTGTGTTTGAGTTGCTGTGTGTGCTTGGATAAGCTGGTGGTCAGCAGTGCTAATACTATTTCAATGCCACTGACAACCAGGGCTGAGTGAATTTGTTATTTGTTAGTAAATCACTAAATATATGGCAGAAGAACAAACACGCATTTTTATTTTATTTTTTCCACCAGGATTAGTAGTTATTGTTTTTACTCCAAAAAAACATCTTCTATAGCCTTTGAAGAAAGTTCAAGAGCAGGGGTCTGTATCACAAAGGCTGAGCACTTTCAACTGGGATGGATCAGCACTGTTGGTACCTAATGCTGCAAGGCTGACCACCTCCAGAGCAGATTAACTTAACTCAGGAGAACCTGCTCACTGAAAACATGGAGTTTCCAGTTTTGCAGGATGCTAACACAGACTCAAGATTGATGATATAATGGATATAAGGCTTTTTAGTGGTGCTATAGCTAAACAAAATTCAGCATTACCATTTCACCTCATGTCATATTAAGTAATTCATTCATGGCTCTAACCCTGTCCATCCCTATGCACTCTGTATCTTACTCTTCAATACACTCATAGCTGGAAAACCCAGAGCCAACATCGCCAGTTAATAACTTACTCAGTGATATCCAGGATGCTCAATATTAGGGTCAGCGGATGATGAGTCAAAGTGAGTAAACAGGCTGAACGTCTTCACAGGCACGAAATCTTGATTTTCTAGTTTTAGACCAATGTGAGCAAAGGCACCTGTCTTTTTAAAAGCAGAAAAGGATTGCACCATTCCTAAATCCAAGCCTCCACCCACTATGTAAACAGCGGTAATCTTTATAAAAAGATGAGTGTTCATCACTCATAGTTCAAAGGTGAGATTGTCATAGCTGTCTCTGTGAGTATTTATCATATTCTGTGTTGTTTTCAACCCTGCCTTGTTTGATCTGTCGTTGTTGCTAATGTTTCTATTTATTTTCCATCTACTCAGCTCTTCAGAGTTTTCAAGTAAAGTTGAAAAATCAAATTTTTATGTCGCTTTAAAAAAAAAAAAAAAAATTATACACAAATGTGTGTTCACATTTTATTGCCCTGTTTGCGTTGCGTGGCAATAGGAGTCTACTGTTAAAATCTTGAAGCATAAATTCATGTCTTAAAAAGAAGAAGATTAACCCAGGTTTCTTTTTGTCAGTAAGATGGGTGCCTTCAAAGGTCTAAGTCACAGATTAACAAGCCATGGCCTATCTGTGCGCTACCTGCCTATGTTTGTGTGCAGGTGTGTATGTGTGAACCGGTAAAGTTTTTGAAGTGATTGCGTTGTAGCAGTCTCTTTGGAGGACATGCTGCTCCAAGCAAACACAGAGCTCTGCTTAAACAAACAGGGGAGGACAGGAGAGCAAGACTAATGATGGGATCGACACAGCTTACGTACACATGCATGGACACACACTCATACACAGATGCATGTATGCGCTCACAAGCCCACTAGAGCAAAGATGAGAGGAATTTGTCCCCGGAAGAGGAGTGGTGCAGATAGACTTCTTTTCATCATCCTTTAAAGCGCATCTATTTCTCAACGTCACGTTCCAGCTCCCTTTATTTACTTCTGGGTTTTCAACAAGGCGAACGCATTGTACAATTATGTGCTATTATCTATTTTTTTCACATATTCGAACTGTTTTCGCGTTAACAGTACTTTGTTTTGATGCTTTATGCTCGATCGAGCTTGCGCTAGTGTGCAAACGTGCACGTGTGCGTCTGCATGTGCATGAGCCCACGCCTGCCTGAGCACCCTGACGGCATTGTGTAGCAGAGTCCTTGACAGAAGTGAATTAATCAGACCCCTCTAGCCCATTTGTCTCTATTTGGGGGACTAATTGGAAAAGAAGCAGGTGTTAATAGGGCGAGGGGCGCCAAGTGTGTGTGTACGTGTATGTGTATGTGACTTTGCGTTTCTTCTGCGCCTGTGTGCGTGCACGCATGCATGTAATAGAAGTCTCAGAGCTAAGTTAACCAGTCATAATTAGGCGTGTTCAGGCTCCAGCCAACCTTATGTATTTTTCACTTTATCTGAGATGAAGGCGATGCAGCGAGCTAGAGGTGGAGACCGGGGAAGAACAGGGGATCGCAGACGGCATTTTTGCTGGCTGCCCAGCTGCACGCTCACAAAAAACCAAATAAAACATTAAACATTCAAACTAAAACATCAGCATGTCCACACGGATGCGAGCGGTAAACACACACAACCACACAAAAGTTGAATTTGTGATGCCTCATGCTGTTTAGAGTGGGCACAGTGTGATAGACAAAGTTGCACACCATGTAGAGGATGAGGAAGACCGGTCTCCTGTCTGCAGACGTTTACCTCCACTTCTGGTGTGTAGAGTGTTTGTTTGAGATGCTCAATTTCGAGTGCATGGCAGGCCTGTGTCCTGTCCTGAGGGTAGCAGGCGATAAAGTTTGAACCTGTTTGGAAGCTCAATCAAAGGCCCCACTACCTCGTTAGCTCCCTGCATATTTAGCTGTCTAAGTGATGTCAGCAAGTTTTAATGGACGGCAGCTTTTCTCAATTACGCAGGAGGGAGGCAAGCAAACTGTATCCAGTGCTACATGCGTATATGTGTGTGTGTCTGTGAGAGCGTGTGTGTTTTTGATGTGGTGTTTACTCAGTTGAAAGCTGTCTCCTGTGTGGTCTCGCCACAGAGTTATCCCCCTCCAGATCACACACACGTTCACCTGAGGCAGTGTACGCATGTTTGTTATGCACAAGCGAGCGTGCATGTCTTCAAGGAGACAAGTAGGTGTAGGTATAACATGTGATGAATCTCTGTAAATCTTTGGAAGGCGGGGGGCTCGCAGACATATAGAGTGGACGCGCACGCATATACAGAGATTCAAGACGTAAACATACAACAAAATCTTCCATAATATTTAGATATTTCTCTGCACACACAACTCCAGACATACGCGTACACCCGCACACACAAAGACACATTGTTCTGACTTCTTTCCGACCGGTCTCGTATCTGTTTTTGCCTCAGTGTCACACACACAGCAGGTTGGGTGCTTCGTCAATTAAGCAACACATTCCTGAACAATATATCTGAATGAATACGTGGACAGACGGAATCTAGCATCGATCATCAGAAAGGATTAAATTTCAATATTTTAACCAGATATAGGGTGTATTTTTTCAGACATGGGCCGTTTATGGCTTCTTCTGTTTGGAGAATATTTAGCACTTTCGAAGTTTGCTTTCTTTTGTTAAAGGGAATTTTGTAAGAAAACATTTTTACATATAAAGTATCCAAAAGGTTTTGTTTTTGTGTGTATTAGGCCTAAAAATGAGAACTCCTGACACGGTCCCTCGTCCCGTCTATCTAGTGAGTCATCTGTCTGACTTTGTTTATTCTCTGTTGTCCTTGGCAGATCCCTCTAAGCACACAGTAATGCCATTCTAAATTATTCATTTATCTCAGTCCGGTTATTTTACATTTGTTGAATCGCTACAGATCTTCCTACTCTAGTATAGCTCACCTTTTTTTAACCTAATCCCTCTTGGCTCTTTCCTTGTCCATCTCTTAATTCTTTTCCTCATCTGTCTTCCAAAGCTACGTGCAGCTGCTTTCTCCGACACAGTCAGTTAAAGTTGAACTGAGGAAAGATGTGAAGGTGTATATATTTTTTTGTATTTCATTACATATTTACTTCTTTAAGGGAAAGTATTGTCGAAATTGTTCAAAGCTAATGGGTGTCTTTGTGTGAGCGTACGCCCGTGTGTGTAATGGGTGTGTTAATGTGGCAAAATATGCATCTATGTGAACATGCTGCCCTCCTGAACCTGGTATGCCCCCTGACACACACACACACACACACACACACACACACACACACACACACACACACACACACACACACACACACACACACACACACACACACACACACACACACACAGTTACAGACAGACTCTGTATGCTCTACGTATACTCCCTCTGCCAGCTGCACATAATGAAACCTTAAAGCAGGCAAACAAACACACCCACCAGTCACAGCTATAGTGAGCTATTTACTTTGACACATAAACAAAGGCTGTCTTCACACCATAATGACACAGACTGGACTCGCAGAGGAATGAATCGGGAAATAAATAAAGTGCTTAGGAGTTAACACTTGCCGTCTTTCCTCCCTCCCTTTTTGCACAATCACGAGGACACAAAAGCTTGTGATTTATGGGCAGGAGCAGAGTACGTCCCAGCACATTGTATTCTAAATTTGTATCAGGGTGGAGACGTAAACATTTCATAAATCATCACGTTCACCATAACATGGTGACCATTTCTCTGGAACAGCGTTACGGAAAATCATTTGCAATGTGCCCATCTCCTTAGATGTCCGTGTAAACAAACAATTAAAACCTCAGCTTCAATTTTCTCAATGAGCAGTCGAGCCGTTTATGCCAGCTACTGCTGTCACGTCTAATTAAAATGCCGGTGCTACTTTCACTTCACTGGTTAAAAGGAGTAATAAAGAAAAGCTAATGAGCATCGACAACCTATCAGAAGCATTGAGAAGAGGCTGTACCTCAAACTTAGACACCAGCATACTGAGTAATAACAGCCGTTTACATGGCCGATCCCCAAATCCTCGTTCACTGTCTGGAACAGTGCATCTACGTGAGTGGTTCAGATCATATATCACTGACAGAAGCTTCTTCAGCACCTTTAGAGATCAGCTGTCAAACAGTCATGACACATAGCAGTTGACTCGGTCTGTTACTGTTCTCATCATGCATGCTGCCACTTGGCAACCCTACGAGACAGCAAAGCATTCATCACTATAGTTATGGAGCTGATATATGCTACAGGTTTCTGCAAGATCAGATGACGGTGACCTACTGGCTTTACAGCACTACTTCCAACCGATATTAACAAACGGACGAGCACATTTTAAACAAACAAAACAGCAACAGCACAAAAATGGAAATTTTTCTGAAGCTGCTTTGGGCTGCTCCCTTAAACCCTGTTCAACTGCTCCTTAAGAAACATATCTAATCATAACTCCGCAAATCAATTAATTTAGGCGTGTAGATATGAGCTTTCAGAATTTGGAAGAAAAGGTGGTTTAAATGGCAGGGTTGGTGGCAGATGGGCTGGTCTGAGTATTTCAGAAAGTGCAGATCTGCTCCGATGTTCCACCACAGTGCAACAAGTCAGAGGAAAATGGCACAATCGTGCTAACAGAGAAGCAACAGTAACTCAAATTATCACTCATTACAACTAGTCCATGCAGAAGAGCATCTCTGAACCTTGAAGCTACAGCTGCAGAAAGCCACACTCGGTCAAATGACTTCACTGTACTCAAATGGCCTCCACGGGGATGTGGTGTAATGGGAGATTCATATCACAGATGTTCAGTCAACAAATCTGCATCAACTGTGTGATGCTATCATGTCAATATGAACCACAATTTCTGAGGAAGGTTGTGGGAACCTTATTGAATCTCTGCCACAAACAATTAAGACACTTCTGAAGGCAAAAGGGGGTTTAGCCACTTATCAACAAGGTTTAACTGAAAGTATCCGGTGAGTGTATATCCTACTTCTATGATTCAAAGCCCTTAAATTTCAATCAGTGCCTTGTTGTTTCATATCTTTCTTGCGCCGTGCCACAGTCCATAACCTCCATACCTCTTCTTTCATGCCCGTCTCTAGTAGCATCATGACACAAGCCTCTATCGGCAGGGCGATCTCCCTTCCACTCCTCTTCAGGTGTTCATCTAAACCAGTGCCAAAGGCAGGCTTTTCCATCCATGAATCTGAATGTAAAGAGAGTAAATAATGAACACAGAAGAGAAGAAAAAAGCAAGAGCGGAATTAGAAACACATGAAAAGACAGATTATTATAATTATAAAATACATCTAAGTGTGAGTAAGGCCTGTTATTGGTTTGGATGGAAGATATCTGAGTCAAAAACTTCCCCTCGGGCCTTTATTATTTTTTTTAAAAGTCTCGACTCCCCCTACAGGGTGTCACCAAATAATAACCACATGCTCTCAGCCAGCAGAAGTGACTGTTCGGTCATCTTTTTGTGTTTATGAGCAAATGTGAGCACGTGAGCTTATCTCGCAAGTAAAGAGGGAGGGCTGGGGAAAGAATTTCGGGGTTGTGTGGGGTGCTGCAAAACCCAGGTGGGTGTGTGTGTGGAGCTCATGAGTCATTGCCACATGCTGGGAGACCAGGCTAGTCTGTGTAACACCACATGTGTTTAGTGCAGAAAAAACAAACTGCTTATACGAGACACAGCTACAGAGCGCACAGCAAGATAAAAACCAAATGAGGAGACATCACAATCCTAAAGTTTTCAGAGAGTAAAGCACTATTCTTTAATGCCAGGACCCAAATTGTGACCTTTAAAGGTACAGTCAGTCACTTTTAGAGTTTATTTAATAGAAAAGAAAAACACTGTACTCATAAATATGATTACTTATTACATTTTCCAACAAATAGAAATTAGAATTAACCCATTAAATATACAAAGGAGCGGCCACAGACTTGTGGAAGCCCTGCCATCTTCAATAACAAAAGCTAACAGAGGCTGGAAGCAGATAACAGCGGCACAAACAGCATCGCCATTCCCAACAGAAAAGTTCGAGATATCCTCCACCACTATCCTCGGTATCACTGCTATCGGACAGAGGTGAAGCTTTCCTGACTCATCGAACCGCTTTGGATACCTTGCACAACTTTTTGCATTCTCCTCCAGAGTAGGAGACGAGGGTCAATATTGACAGCTCAGGTAAGCAACAGACTGACCGCCTACACTCACTACAGACGAACGGCAGCCACAGTTGTTTGTCCTAAAATGGTCCCTAGCTAACCGTAGCTAGGTGATTGTCCTAGAGTGGCCACCGTTGTTAAGATTACGCACTCAAATTTCAAGGAGTGAGACGACTGAATTCAGTTGAATGCAAACTGTTATCTACCAACATCTAGTGGTGATATTTTACACACCGTACCTTTAACAATGACCACAAGCTGGGAAGAAAAGGGGACTGGCATGATGTTACCGATTTCTTGAGTAAGCTGAGAATGAAAACCTGATTCTCCTCATTGCAAGTCAGAACACATATAAGTGAATGTCTATGCAAAGTACATCTTTAAAGGGTTGGCAAAAAAACGAGTAAATCAGAGGTTGCTGCTGGGAAGAAGGTACAGGAGGTTCCTCCAAGAAATAAACAAAGGGGTCATGTCACGTGTTATGCATGGGAAAGTTTCTTCTTTTGCACTATTTTGTGTTAAACAGGTGTGTGTGGTTAAAGCATGTTTGCATATGTTATACCTTGCTGAGCCTGGATGGTTGGCAAGACACTCTCCAGAACAGTGAGAGACTTTCTGTGGTAATCAGCCTGAGCTTCTAAGAGCTACAGAAACAGACAGACACACACCGGGGTAAGCACAATAATAAGAGCAGTAAAGTACATGACAGCAAAGTAAATACAAACAGCTTGCCAAGCATCTGCCCCACAGCTACTCTGCAGCTGTGAACGTTCCCACAGAAAGTCATGCAACAACAGCGCTGGCTTGTTGACACAGTGAACTCACCATTACGAAATAGTGGGCATAGTCGCCTTCTTTTGAGAAAAAACTATACATGTCGGCAGCAAGCTGATCCTGTTGTAGAAGAAACAAAAAGACATGATGTTAACTTAACATCATCTTTGTATAGCTATCATTTATAAGGGAAAACATGGGAATTAGTAAAACTATTTAAAGAGCATCATATCTCCTAGTGTAACCCCTTGAATGAACAAAATGCTTCATGTGGCACAAGTTCAGGCATCAGTGGCCGGCTAAGCTTTACACAGTCAGGTTTTACAGAAAGTTCTGTACTTCCTAGACAGAAAAACACATCATGCAGCCATGACACTGTATAAGGTCACCGGTGACTCAGTTCAGTAGATGCACACAAACACACAGAGAGCTGACGGGACAGTTTTAGTCATTTGCGTGCATCAGCAAACCGGCCAAAGGGTCTTGGAATGTCCAGTTGTTGCTCTGAGTTTACTCCCAGGACTATTTCCAGTTTAATTTACTCAGATCACTTTAACTCTGCCATGTGATTAAGCCTAAATAGTATTAAACACAACAAGAACCCATGGATAAAATCAGCTGAATTAAATGGCATCAGTTGAGATCAATTATCAGTCAGGTCATGACCTTGCAAGTGGCATTGCGCCGATGTGGTCCTGATTGGACATGACTGGTAGTTTGCCTTGAAATAGACTTGCAGAAATGAATCATATAAATGTTTGCATATAAAGGTTACCTTGCAAAGCTCCACTTTGTTCATGGCCTCATCCACCTCTTCCTTGAGTAGGTCAGCCTTGGCCGTCAGTGCTTGAGTGTTTGTTCCTGAGATTATTGACTTGGTTGCCTGCAACCATCTGAATATGGAAAGGAAAGAGGAAAAAGCAGGAAATGAAGAGCGCAATCTGAAACGTGGGCACTGTAAAAAAAAAAGTTAATGCCTGAGAATAAATTTGATTTATGGTACTGTGTTAGCAGTTCCAGGTATTTTAGAATGCATCGCCTGACAAGCAGAAAGACATTCAGACACACTGAGCAGTAAACACACCTTGCTCTGGCAGAATCATAGTCCAACACCAGTTTGGCCAGCTGTTTCCTCTGCTTCAGGATGTTAGGGATATCCACCTACATAATTGGTCATAACACAACAAGCTTAAGAAAATATACCTACGAAGGAGACCTGCAAGGCACTGCCACTGATTTTCCTGCATGACTCTTAGAGGAGGAATAAAATATGGTAATTGTTAAATGGACTGGTTCTTATATAGCACTATTCCACTCTAGTTAAGCACTCAGAACAGCTTTATACAACACGTCTCATTCACACAAGTGCTGACTATCCATCATTCACACTCCAGTGAATGGATCAGGAGCAACTTGGGGTTCAGTATCTAACCCAAGCATACTTTGGCCCATTAGTAGATGTTTCTACGTCTAACCCATGTTTAAAGTTCTTCAAGTTAGTGTTATGAGGGCTGGGGTGTTTCACAAAACACAGGAAAATCACCATAATGGGTCACTACAGTAGCAACTAGCTGCTTTTTACTCAAAAGCTTTCATTCAATTGGAGTTGGGCAGCACAAAAGCAAAAGTAAATGAATCATAAACTATAAATGACACCAGTTAAAGTGGAGAAAGTGGATGCTCCTGCTATTTTAGGCATTCAAAAAGCTGTTTCCTTATATTAAGTTAATATTAATGCATAAGTTTTCTGACCTCTGCTAACTGGCTAAGTGGATCCAGAACGTCCTTCTCTATCTGCAGCTCATGTTGCATCAGCTCTGATGCCAGGCGATTCTCTGCCTCTCCGCACACCTCCATCATCTTCCTATTGACAAGCACATGAAGAGAGAGAGACAGGCCTGTTAAAATAAAGACAAAGTCACACATATGCCTCATTAACACATTGGCACTAACAGATGAGGATGTTAGGTCTACTGTAACTGGTGGAATCACACGTGTTATTGGCAAAATGTAATTTACATAACAACACAGAAGGACCACAGTCTGCGTAACCAGCTTTCATCTATCCACAGCCAACAGCTGAGAACAAAACCAGGTCAGTGTGATGTCATCATTTCTAACTGCTCAACGCCAGAAGCATACAGTGACCTAGTGACACTTTATCTATGAGCGAACCAGTTTCGGGCTGCAGTTTTCCCAGATATAAAACCTTTAAGCCTTCACATGAGAAACAGCGAGTTCCAGATATCAATACAACTGTTGACATGATTGAATCACATGTGCAAGCAGACTGTCGTACTTCCCTTCCTTATTCTTTCCAGACAGACTCATAGCTGAAGTGTAGATTGGTAGACATCTACTTTCTAGATCCTCATCTACTGTGCGTATGAGAGTCAGAATAAATGATCTGATTCTTCTGTAAGGGAACTGCTGAAAGTCCCAGAAAGGCAAACAAAACCAGGAAGACTGCTTACCCCTGAATGTGAGACGTTGCATTTCACACTCTGGGGTGCGCCTACTCTATATTGGCAACCGTTGCCCAGATGAGGCAATTGGATTTCTGGTGTGTCAATCAATCACACACACTCACCCTATCAAGGAGTCTTCTCCCAACTGGCTTCCACCTTCAGTCATTGCCTGGGACAGTGCTGTGAGGGGAAGCTTTTTCTGTTTGGTGTGTTTGGTGGAGGAAAAAATGCAAACAGTGATTAGATGCGGGTGCACAAACACATGAACTTCTGCATACAAGGTCAAGCCAATGGAAAACTGATTTAGGACTTTCCATTGAACCCATCAAGTGTAAATTCAGAAAGAGGAAGAGGGCTTTTTGAGCAGAGGAGGGGGAAAAAAATAGATGATGAATACAATTTAACATGAAAACTAAGGAAGCGACACATCTGCTAAATGACAGAGCTTATTTTTACAGTTATATGATTTACATCTGTGAAAAAAAACACTGATGTGTGTGCAGCATCCTGTTTTTAATCGAGAGAATCCCCAAAGACGAGTGTGTCATGCATAGTGAATGAAGATGACAGATGCTGGAAATGGGAAATGGAGCAAGTGGTGCTGAGGATTGGAGAAGTGGAGTAAGTGTTTTTACCTGACCATTTCCTGTATAGAGGCGTGGTACAGACTGAGGTGGATATTTTGGGTGGTGTAGGGTAGAAAAACAAAACAAAAGAGAAATTATAGACTGTGCTTCCTACTGTGGACACATTCAAGGAAAAAAATATATAAATAAAACAGAACCCGCGTGTGTGGGAGGAACAGCTAAATCCTGGAACAGCTGCTTGATTTGCTTTAACAGGTTTTATAGCCACAAACTTGATGGCTTACATGTCTCTTCTCTGCATCTGCACCGATGTGTCCCTGTAGACATGACACCATCTTTTTGTGTGTGTTGTGGGACACCACGCGTACCAGCTCCATGCGCCGTTCGATCTGTGCACAAGACATACAAGAAGCGATCTTAGGCAAATAAAAGAACACATTGATAACACAAACGCCCAACTAATGTTATACGTTATCACAATTACAAAAAAGCAGACTTCCAAAGTTTTAATATTGGACTAAATTCCATTCAATTTTATTTATAAAGCACCAAATCAAAACAAGTTGTCTCAAGGTACTTTATATTGTAAGGTAGACCCTACAATAATACAACAGAGAAAACTCCAACAATCATATGACCTATGAGCAAGCACTTTGGTGACAGTGGGAAGGAAAAACTCCCTTTTAACAGGAAGAAACCTCCAGCAAAACCAGGCTCAGGGACTCCTTTAGAGTACCTTCATAAGACTCACAATCTACAACGTCATCCCTATCTGCCTCCATTTAATTGATCTTCTGATTGGCTGCCCATCACAAACAGACAGTTTAAACAGCAGCTGGGTGGGTCTGGAGTGATCACAGCCAGACCCAATGAGAGGGATATTGTCACTGACATGAGCCATGAGCTAACTAACTCAGAAGTGAACGACACCCAACTTCCAAACTGGAATACGGAATTTTAGTTCAGAAAAAATTCAGCTGATATACAACCTGACACCGCTCTGACCCTCACTAGCAGCTGAAGTATCTGATGTTTACAACACTGAGCAACACTTTATGTTAACCTGGAAAGTGCACATGTTAATGTTTGGCATTTAACTACACCTGATAGCCTATGTGACTAATAACAAAACAATAATGTTAATGTGGCAATTGGGCAGCAAACGTGATCAGTCCTGCCCATAGCTTGTCAACTCAACTGATTAGCAGATATTTGTGTCTACAAAGTGTTGTGTTTCTCTTAAAATCCCAGACTGTAGCTGAGGAAGTCTATCAACGACTGGACAAACAGTTGCAGCCTACCTCTGTTAGCAAGGAAATATGATGCCAAATAACCAGTAGCACAGGACGACCTCATTCAACTAAACTATTTTCCTCATTTCTGCACTACCTAGGAGACGCTTGAAGTGTGTCACAAATATGTTACAGTTATGTTACTGTATGTCCAGCACTGTGTTAGACAATTTAATAGTGCTGTCACTGTTGTTATTGTCTGTATTGGCATAATCAAAAAATAAACGTAGTATCGACAACCCCAGTGTCAACCACTGTAAAAGGCAAAAGTATAACAAACTTCAGATTAATCTCATCACCCCAAAACCCAACATGGCAGAGCGCCCAGCTGAGGGCTAATGAGTTCCAGGTCCATGCAGAAATATTATTTCTGATGGCCTTGTCAGAGTCAGGGGTCAAAATTCAAGCGTGACTGATAAGGCCTGCTCCTGCGGAGTAACGCTGGAATGTTATCTTCGAAACACGTGACTCCTCGGAAATGTCTTCGCAGCAGCCCACCGAGATGTGACCCACGGCGAGCAGCTCTTTGGCTTTAAAAAAAGGCTTTTTTGACTACACAGACTTTCTCCTGTTTACTCGGTTGACTCTACAGATCTACTCTGTGCTTTCAGGCTGACACCAGACATAATACTGTCATTGATTGAAGTTACAGCTATTCACGCTGAAGGACAGAGGCCAACTGAAACTCTGCAGGGTCACTATTCACTGTCCTTGTCGTGCCAGGTGTCTGACTGCGATGGTCAGCGTCAACATTAGGCCGACTGTCGCTAACCAGTGAATGGAAGTGCTGATTGCGAGTTACTGTCCCACATGTACTTAGAAGTCTGGTGAGCACAGCGTGACCACGCAAGGAATTGGTTAAAGTTGGCCTCACTTGTGAAAAATGGGAAAGCAACTTCACAGAACAGGTTTCTACTGAAGTGAGAAATCTGAACTCTATAAATGTCTCACAGCGATGAGCACGCACTTACGAGATGTTCCAATTATAAAAGGGAACACTGAGATCTAGATGGTAACGAGCAAATCGAGGGAGGCGAATTCAAGAGGAGGATAAACCAAATACCGCACAATTGTGTTCCAAAAACAGAATGAAGTCGGAACGCAGGAACTGCACAGCAGATATCCGCCTCCGTGCCGCTTACCCCCCTCCCCCTCCCCTTGGGCTCTTACGTCAGTACCGACCCATGGTGGCCCCCGACATTCCTAAAACAGCTGGCTTAAGTACAATCTAACCAAAACACACACATACACACAAGGATATACGCGTTACAGGCTTAGAAACAGTGATTAGACCCAGTTCATTGAGTGCCTAGTACAAAACCATTCAGGGGATTCCCCTCCCTATGCTCCAGAAGGGTCTAAATTCCTGTGTGGGT
Organism: Pelvicachromis taeniatus; assembly: GCA_015108175.1. NCBI lineage: Eukaryota > Metazoa > Chordata > Actinopteri > Cichliformes > Cichlidae > Pelvicachromis > Pelvicachromis taeniatus. The sequence goes on along the minus strand of VURO01013915.1, from coordinate 2,800 downwards.
GTATGGGAAATGTTTGGATTACATGGCAGGAACCTTCTTCCTTCCATTGTTAGAAAGTGGGGCCAGAGAAAGAATAAATTATCCAGAGGAGTCTCGGCAGGTCTGAAAAGAAGCTGAAAAGCAGCGAGGCGTGTTTTTTTCCCATCCTGCCGTGAGATGAGGTCAATATTTGGTCAATCCCATGATGCGTCATAGGAAAGGGAATCCCAATAACATGTAGGATAGACAGGGAGGAAAAAGACAGACAGTGGATGTGTTTATTTATTGGTTCCTAAGAGAAATTATGTTAACATGTCTGAACAAGTCCTGAAAGAGCAAAAAATAGCACGAGATGACTCATTAAGGGTGGAATTATTCAGTAAGCCTTGGATGGGAAACAAAATATTCTTTGTTTGTAGGAGGGATTAATGCCAGAAGCGTTCAGACAGGTGGTTCCAAACTTATTACACCAGCAACATGATATTTCTGAAGAACTTCTACGGTACCCATGTGGACTGCCTGATACTATATACAGAGAAGTAGAAATGGGCAGGCAGCTGGCACAGGAATGCTGGCTTCTTTCCCACCTTGGAGGATTGAGCACAGAAATGCTTTAAGGCAATCAAACAAAGAAAGAAGCTGACTGTGAAGAGTTGGTTAGTTTCCATAAGCACTGGACTGACAACTGAAAAGATGGAAAAGGAGAGAAACGGCTCATGATCTGAAGACTAGTACAACACCTGTCAAACATGGTGGAGGCAGGTATGGCTGCCGCTGGAACTACGACACCAAGGTTTACAGATAATGTGACTGCTGACAGAAGTGGAGGGTAAATTGTGAAGTACACAGGGTTGTACTTTCTCCTTAGCTTTAGCCAAATCCTGAAAATCTGATTGGACAACACTTCAGAGTGCAAATGGACAATGACCCAAAGCATACTGCAAAAGCAAGAGTTTCTCAAGGCAAAAAAGTGGGATCTTTTCAATAGTCACGTGATCTCAGTCCAACAGCTTTCAAGTTATTAAATACAAAACCAAGTGGAGAAAGGCCCACAAACAAGCAGCAGCTGAGGACCTGGCAGAGCATCCCAAGAGAGGAAATACGGCATTTAGTGACGTCCATGGGCTCTTGACTTCAGACAGTCACAGACTCCAAAGGAATTTTATTCGGGGGACTACATGTAAAAATGGTTCTGAATGTCTGCAATTCAATCACACTTTTATCGTTTCATTTCAAACTTACTATGGTGGTGTACAGAGGCAAAACAAAATGTCTTTGTCCCAATACTTTTTGAACCAGACTGCACTTTGTTCTGCATTGTGTGCCTTTCACTTGTTTTGTTTATATTCCCCTATACATTTCCTGTTTGTTATTTTTACCTGCTTTCTTATTATTTATATTTTATTCCTGCACAGTTGGCGTAGAGCACCCATAATTTCATTGTACATGTACAATTACAATACAGAGCTATTCTTTTCTATTCTATTTGATTTTGTTCTATTCTAAGCTTCTCCTCAGACTGTACTTCCATCATCCCTTATTACACAGAAGTTCGTCAAAGTGCCATTAATTAAAACCAAATTTATTACAAACAAACACATTTAATAAAGAAACAAATAAGTTAAAAATGAATTCAAACAAAATGAACAAAGACACAACAGCACATTAATAATAAGCAGTGATTACGCAGGATAGGGAATTCGATTACCGTATTTTCCGCACTACAAGGCGCACCTAAAAGCCTTCAATTTTCTCAAAAGCTGACAGTGCGCCCTATAATCTGGTGCGCCTTTTATGTGGATTACGGTAATATTGAGCCGCAACAGGCCTCGCAACTACGGGAAGCAGCTGCCATTTTGTCGCGTAAAAGAAGTAATGCGCGGTGCATGCTGGGATATATAACTGCGCGAAGCCTGCATTTTCATTTCCATTGTGTGCGTCTGCGTGTAAAGACCCCGAAGAGAGAATGGCTCCTTCCAAGAGACACGCTTACACCGCAGAGTTCAAACTCAAGGCTATCACTCACGCAGTAGAACATGGGAATAGAGCCGCGGCTAGAGAATTCTGCATTAACGAATCGATGGTGCGGAAGTGGAGGAAGTATCAAGAAGAGCTGCGCCAAGTAAAGAAGACAAAACTGAGTTTCCGAGGGAACAAAGCGAGATGGCCACAGTTGGAGGACAAACTCGAACAATGGGTTATTGAACAGAGAGCAGCAGGTAGAAGTGTCTCTACAGTCACTATTCGAATGAAGGCAACAGCGCTAGCTCGCGAACTTCACATCGATGAATTTAGAGGTGGCCCTTCTTGGTGTTTTCGGTTTATGAAAAGACGTAATCTCTCCATCCGCACAAGAACTACTGTTTCGCAGCAACTTCCAAAAGACTACCAAGAAAAGCTGGCGACTTTCCGCACATACTGCAAAAACAAGATCGCCGAAAAAGAGATCCGGCCAGAGCACATCATCAACATGGACGAGGTTCCACTCACCTTTGATATTCCTGTGAACCGCACTGTGGATAAAACGGGAGCACGTACGGTGAATGTTTGCACCACAGGGAATGAGAAGTCATCCTTCACGGTAGTTCTCGCCTGCCAGGCAAATGGCCAGAAACTTCCACCAATGGTTATTTTCAAGAGGAAGACCTTGCCAAAAGAAAACTTTCCAGCCGGCGTCGTCATCAAAGCCAACTCGAAGGGATGGATGGATGAAGAAAAGATGAGTGAGTGGCTGAGAGAAATTTACGTGAAGAGACCGGGTGGTTTTTTTCACACAGCTCCGTCCCTATTGATCTGCGACTCCATGCGCGCCCATATTACC
>VURO01013913.1:2391-13642 GCA_015108175.1 Pelvicachromis taeniatus | reverse complement strand
TCTATAATAAACATCAGAATGATATTCATGTGTTTATCATGTTGTTATGTGATACCGTGGATAGCTGCTGCCATCAAACGGAGCTCTTTACAACAAACGCTCTCAGTCGCCGTTGCCATTGGCAGCAGTTTCCACATAGACACCAGTAGTTTCCCCCCCACTCTCACGTCCTCGTGTGACCGATTGTTTTCATCTTCATCTAAACATAAGTCCCGGTTGACCATCGTCATCCTCTCTCTCGGTTTGCTCTGGTTCAAACTGGAAAGGCTGAACAGAAGCCATTTCCAGTGCACCGCTAACTAAACTTGATGCGGTGCAACTATGTGACGTCACTACCCAGAGTGCATTGAGAAGTAAGTAACAATGGCGGCCTCCTGGTAAATCGGTTTGATACAAAATGTGCATTTCGCGTATTTTAATACCACGTATATATTATTGAAAGCACATATTTTAGTAACTTGTCATAATAGTCGGGGTTCCCTTTAAACGATGTAATTTAGCAAGAAATGATTACATTTGTGTAGAAAATGTTACTTTCTCTTGTCTTGCAGACATATCCATCCCTCCTCGAGGATCTATAGTACTCACTGCTTGAATCACACCTCTTTATGCTTCCATCCCGTTTGCATGTTTGTGTGCGCGCGGATGTCTAATGCACATATATTTGTTTCCTTGTGTGTGTGTGTGTGTGTGTGTGTACGTATGTTTCGAAAGTGTCTATGTGTGTGAGCATATTTGCGTATGTCTGAATCAAATGTGTCTATTTTCTTTGAAAATATCTGTCAACTGACCCAGTAAATGCACATTGTTTCATCCGCAGCTTTAAGTCACTGTTAATAACATTAGAGATCTTTCTTATGACGCAGAATGCCATTTTCATAGCATAATATATGGCAGGCTATGGGGCTGGGCGGTATGACTTAAAAAAATTATATGAGGGTATATTTTGAATATAGGACTTTAACTAAAAAAAAGCTGAATTACAGTGTAATATTTTTGCTGTTACTGTTTGTATAGCTGTAATGTTTTATATTCAGTCCCGAGCTTTGGGAGAAAAACCTTTAACTGACTGCAGTGAGCTACTGATAAATATAACAGCGGTTGTGGAGATAAAGCTTCATGCATAATGACAGCTGAAGCTATTCCAGCTCTCATATGCAGTGTGTGTAACTGTTGTGGCAGTAAATTGCTGTTAACTCCAATGTCTAACAAGTCCAGTGTTGGGGTTTTGTTTCGAGTGTTTTTTTGTTTTTTAACATGCAAACTGTGAATCGAGTGGGGTGTTTTTCAGCATTGCCTTAAAGTCTTTGAACTGCCTGTATGGACACAATGTCTTAACATACATTAGATGATGCACAGCTGGATTTTGCTCTTATAAATACGACAAGTTGTCAGTGAGCGAGCCAAATTGTGTTTACACGGAGCTTGAAATCGACTCGTGTCTGAAAGCGTTCTCAAACATTCCTAATATCTGGTGAGTTTTGGTCTGTGCACGCCACAGGAGACCAGAAAATCAAGTGCCCCGTGAATATTTGTCTTTACACTAGATTATTGCAAATATTTCAAACCATTCAAGATTTCAATATATTCCAAATAACACAACGTTTCTCAGTAGCTGTACGTTTTTGAGCTGCCTCTGTCCTCTGTCTTAGCCCTACACATGGTTTTATTAGACGTTTGTTATTAATAAAGTCATTAACTTCTTTGGCTTGTTGGTGACATAAATGAAGAACTTAAATGAATAACATGATTAGCCGCTTTTCAGAATGTCTTATGTAGTTTATATTCTATACTAATGCCAACAAAATAGCACTCTTTGTTCTTTTTCTAATAATTCTACCGTTCGTCATACCGCCCACCCCCATAACAGGCACCTTCCCACTAAGCCTGACACTGTATAGGAATGACTTCGAGTGCCTGACAGTTGCAGTTGCAGTGACAGGCACAGAGTTCAGTTTGACGGTTAAAACGAGTTGTAGTAATACAGAATACGGTCCCGATGATGTCGGTGACTGCAGTGCACAGTCATTTGCATATTCCACTCAGGATTCTCAGAAATCCACACAACATAAACAGAACGAGCACTTTGTCAAAGAACAAAAACGCATGAAAGAACATTGAGTCTTATCGTTTATGTAAGTGCCGACTTTTACTGATCGAATCTATTAAAGGTTGCCACAACAGCGACCTGCACACAGACAACAGGAATATGTGGTACTGAGTCTTTCCAGCTCCTCTATCACGAGCTGGTGTAAGTGCCAGCTGGAAGCAAAATCTTTGAACGTTTACATTCCTGACCGACACAAATCCTGTTTTATAGAATCAGAATCACTGCTTCCCAATTTCTACACTTTTGTATGAAAGTGCATATAAAAGGCTTGAGAAGAATTGTCTATTAAATAGTTGTGAAGCTTTACATATTCTCCTCACGCTAAGTCTCCAAAGTAATGACTTTACCTCAACAGTGGTGTGCAAAACGCTACTGTTTGCACCTCAAAGCAGTGATAAATACTCCAATATAAATGTAGTGGAGATCACGTGAATATAATGGACATGAGAATTTCAAAAAAAAAAACTTATTTAGTGCAGATATCATAGTGAGTTTAAAACTGTTGTAGGGAATGTGTGATTGTGTATGTCACTGTTAAGTTGACTAGAGAATCTTGAATGTTTTTAAAAATATATATTCTGGTAGTAAAATACTTGATCAGTCTTTAATATCAATCCAGCATGTACACTTCGTTATTGTCAGAATGTCCTGTGATGATTGAACTTCAGTTTGTTACGATAATGAAAAAGCGGTGTCACGAGGTGACGTCTCCATGGCAACTGTTACACGGGAGGATGTAAGTGGTCCAGGCTTGGCCTGACCTGGGCTTTGGCTCTGTTCAAAAATAATAATAATAAAAAACTTAATTGTGTACAGGTCTATGCTTAGGTCTGTTAAGCTCAATGATTTTATCACTTGTTGTCCATTATTGTGGATGATGTTCTGCTTAATTTCATCTAATATAATATGTTCACAACTTTGTGTTGCTCTGTGCTGGTCAATAAAAAGGAAAATTGTCACGTCATACAGTCATGCTCTGAAGAATAATAAAGTGATTACAAAATGTTGAGTTTTTTGATTGGGAAAGCTTTGTCACATGTCCTGGTGCACTGCCGTCTGTGTGGAATCATGCATGTTTAAGTTACAGGGTGTGTAGACCCATGAGGAGATGGCAGATTAACATTTAGGGCAAATTTACTTCACTTATCACCAGACAGGTTTTATCAGCAATATTGTATTTACTCTGTATATTGTGGTGTAGTATCCTTATTATTCAAACTAACTGACAATGAAAGACACAGTAATATAATGTGCTAGAAGTTGTGCACTGCCGTTTTCCACCTGAAGCTACGAATTTGCCCTGAATAGTTTCTGTTATATCACTTTACATGTTAGAGGACATCAAAATTATGCTTGCACTAAGCTGTCTCTAAACAAGTGGCAATGTATTTCAAATAAATATATATGAAAATAGCAGCTTTTTGTCATTTTCTAACTATCTGTTTATTATTAAATGTTTGTTGTGTGGGGATTGGTTAGAAGAAGCGTCAAAAACAATATGTTACACATTACTTGGTGCCTTTTGGGGTTTTTTTTTTAATATTGCATTGTTTTACTTATTTACACACCTGAGAAAAGAATTGGTTACACTACTTGTTATGTTACTTTCCTGTTACTCCATAACATTTAAATGCACATAATTAGCAGTTAACAGTATTAAGCTTGAGCTACTTATCCGCTCCCAGGCACAAATCTTTGTTTGAACACAAACGCACAGAAGAGGATTAAAAAAAAAACAGGACGTCTTTTTTTTTTTTCTCCAAAATTCTAAGAAAGATTCTCAGAATTCGTAATTTTTCCCAGAATTCTGACAAAAAAGACGTTTTTTTCATCGTCTTCTGTACAAAACTGAAAACCAGCCCGAGGACACTTTAATGCAATCAACTACAATTCTGCACTGTAGAACTATGCTATATCAGCTAACCTCACTTTATATATATTTATTGTTTTCTGTGCATTTATAAAGGAAACTCTTTCTTTACCATTTGCACCACAGGAATTTTATACAAACAAAGGTATTTTTTTTTACAACAGTAATGGTGATTAGTCAATGTTGATCCTGGACCAACATTATTATGATAATGCGGGAACGACACCAAGATGGGGAAGCACATTACTGCATGATCAAAAATGCCTCGTGATTACAGGAACAAGTCAAAATCAATTGTCACGAGCATGAGAAGACGCATTAAAAGCTTTCTGCTGCAGCCTATTTCGAATCCTGGCATCATTAATGTCTTTGCACTGAGTGGAAAACAAAGTCGCCAAAGAAAACTGGCAAAGACACAGACCTGCATGCAAAGGCCACAGTAGGAACCCCTTTTTTCAGAGGCTAACGTGTGCTACCAAATCCTTCTTCCATTAACACACTAACAGCTGGAACCGTGCTGCGGCTCATCGCAGCCCATCGTTGACCTGTCATTCAGTACAAAGTACCCTCTCTGTGCTCTGATCTCATCCAAGAGGACAAGTACTGAGAATCAATCAGAGGTGACTTTGTTAATGCAGATTAAAGGATGCATTCTTTACTACAACCCACACAAGAAGCGAAGCCACATCAAACAAACGCGCATATTGTTTTGATCTATCTTAGACCCGTAAGTGCTGTTTCAGTAATACTTTGAGTTTGAAATCATGTTTTCAGCTCTAGAAGAGCTTTCATAACGACAACAGTGCAACAATTGTGAGACAAACATTAGAAATGTGAATCTGTCTGTCCAAACAACAAAGGTGATACAGAAATGTCCTATTAAAAAACCATGGTTGGGAAAACACAGAGAAGTCCACAGAGAAGCAGCTAATAAGAGCTGTGTGTAGTATGACAGAGATTCCTGTGATGTCTAATAGGACACTGAAATGTTCTTGTGAAGTTAATAACACAGCATGTGGGACACATTGTGTCCAAAAAGACGTTTAAAGGCTCTGGTTACAGTGCTGCTGCACTTAAACCTTTAAGACGCCAAGCTATCATCTTCTTAAAGAGCACACAAGTGTCAGAAAACATCGCCGCTGCATCCCGGTACTTAACATCTCTTAACTTTACTGGTAGGTGTGTGAGTGTGTGGATCGAAATGGACAGCACATTTGCACTTAACTTTTAGACAGGACTCACCTTTTGATGAATGCGGATCCCCACCGACAGACAGACAGACAGACGGATGGATGGATGGATGGATGGATGGACACACAAACAACAGGAGCACAAACTGCAGGCGCAAAACACATTTGAAAAAAGAAAACAAAGACAATGAAAGACCCCCCAAAAACATCAAGCATGCAGTAACATCTGAAAAGGGCGAGAAACAGAATGGGTACTGAGGGACAGATTGACCTGCTCAGGTAAAGGAAAGGAGGAAGGACAGATGAAAAGGAGAGGCGGAGAGAGGCCCGCGCCTTGTCTTCCTCCACTCAGATGCGTTGTGAAATCTGCTCACTCACCGGCTGGTGCAGAGAGAGAGAGGGGTGGGGAGTGGGGTGGAATGGGGGGGTCGAAGTACGGGGTGAGATGAAGGTTAACCAGAGAGGTGGAAGTGGTGGTGGGTGGGTGTATGGGTATGAGAGGATGGAGGTATGGAAACAGGAGAGGGAAGGACTGAGAGCTCAGTGTTTCTCTGTAGCTGCATTCGGAGCAGTATGGCACCACTGCAGCATTTCACTGGCTTGGCCGTCCCAGAAACAGATCCTCCGCTCCCTCCCTCTCTCCGCCTCTCATCTCACCTCCCTACTTTGCCTCCTGTCATCTCTCCTCCCCCAGCTCCTGTCATCCCCCCCACCTGCTCCCCTGACCGCTCTTCCCTTCTCTCCTCCTGTGCCCATCCCGTCTTTCCTTTCCTTTAACTTCTCTTCCTCTGACCCACATCCTCCACTCCTGATCCTTAATGTTCTCTTCTTCTCTCTTTAGTGCAACATCCTCTCTTGCTCTGCCTTCCTTCTGTGCACACATCCAAGGTCACCCTGTCCAGTGGCAGGTGTGTGAGCATGTGCTCACGTGTGACTGTGTGGCAGCGTGCATATGCAAAGACGGATGTGTTCATTTATCACTGTATATATGTATACATGTCATTCTGCCTCTCTCGCTGTTTGCACACATCATGGCTTTACTGAGAATCCATCGACATATTTGCCTACCTTACTGTGTAAAGGCAGAATATGTCTCTCACTATGTATCACTGCTGCCCACACATACTTGAACTTGGAAATGACATTAAATTCCAAACGCTGTATCATCTGACAACATGTGGGTGTGTGCAAGCTGGGGAGGTCAAGGCGCCATCGCGTCTGTTTGGATAGTTCGGCACAAAAGGGGGGAGAAAAAACAGGAAATGAAATGTAGAAAGTGGTAAGGAGCATGCATCATATACATCATCACTATTTTAGTTATCGAGTTTATTCATCTTTTACTTTTTTCTTATGTCATACAATCAAATGTGTTTGTTTTTTTTATAAGACTTAACATGAACGATCATTATCACTGCATGCTAACCAATCTGTAAACATGTGTCACTGTCATGGTCCCGGGTCTCCTGAGCCAGCGTTTTCAGCTTATTGTTGTTTCCTGTTATGTTGCTGTCTGTGTTTTGGCTTTTTGCTGCTCCTTGGTTTGTTCTGTTTTTCTAGTGTGCGGTTTTGATTTATTATATCCCGGGTTTTTATTATATCCCTGCCTGTGTTCCCTCTGTCAAATCCCCGTGCTAAGCACGTGTCTCGGTCTGTCGTCTCTGTGCTTTTGTTTCCTGTTTTACTTTGAAGGTCCGTGTCTCATGTTTCTGTTTTGAGTTTCTTCCTTGTGCTCGTCAGCCCTGATGTCTCCCAGCCGTGTTCCCCTCCTGCCTCTCGTTATGTCTTGTGTATTTTACTCCTGTGCTTTTTGTTCACTCTGTCGCGTCGTTAACGTCTTTTCCACGCTGTGTGTTCCTCTGTGTTCCTGTTTCCCATACTCTGGATTGTTTCGCATTTGCTTGTTTTCCCTCGTGTCTCCCTGTGGATTATTTTTCTTGTTTCTGTTATTTTTGTATTTTTCATGCATCAGCAAATAAAACTGTTTTTGAGTTTCACTCCGGCCTCTGTGAAGTCTGCTCTGGGGTCCTTCTCCTGCCTGCGCACAGCTCATGACAGTCAGGCTCCAGAAAATGGAGTTCTGTAGTGACAAGTTAAAAAGCCCGACATGTACAAGAAGGTAAGCTTATTTGGCATATACGATGTAGTATGAGTGGACTTGTGTGCACAATGTAGTTATGCTGCCCTCCTCAACCTTATATCAAGTTTCCTGAGCAATAATAACAATTTAATAGCAAAAATCAAAATAAAGAGCAACAAAATAAAAACAGATTTGAAGATGTTCTTAAACATGACAACACGTCGTGGTTTCTTTTCTTTGGAGATTCACTCGCAGCCAGGCAAAGAGTGCAGTGGGTGTATGACCAATCTGAGTCATTTATCATTTTCTTCAAGATGTTAGATGTGTTTGTGGAGTACACAAGGAATGCTAGCAATTTACAGATGACGAACACTTCCATGTGCAAGGCTGCAGAAAAGTGGTCTCGCCCACCGTTTCCCATCACTCTTCCAGCTTAATGTTATGATGGCAGATGAAGGCCAGCAGACTTGACACGAGGCAGCGGCAAAATGTGTTGCTTGCTTACGTTTTACCTGCATCACAAAGTGAAGCCGGGTGTAGAGAAATAGTCATGAGACGCGGCCCCGTGTGGCTCTGACGTTAGCGACAATATTAATGTGTGTGTTGATCGGTAAGGAAGCCATGAATCTCGTCAATGAGGCCAGGCTGTACATTTCAACTACAAACTGTCACAGTGGTCCTTCGCCGAGTTGGGTTGAAGGCTGGGCTTGGATTACTGAGAGGTATGCTGTGGTCAGGTAATGCCGTGCTGCAGCCATGTTTCGTAACATGGTGTTGAGAAGACCATATAACGATCCCATGATTGGCTCCACCCTTGCTGTAGTTAAAGTCCAATAACACCACAGATGAATTAGAAGGAATTTTGAATAAATATGTAATTTAACCATGACGTTAACGCAACACATTCAACCACAATACACACTAAAAACTATGTACCGTATTTTCCGGACTACAAAGCGCACCTGAATATTAGCCGCACAACTTGAAATTATGAAAAAATCATATTTTGTTCATACATTAGCCGCACCGGACTAAAAGCCGCAGGTGCGCTAGCGGGCTAGTAGCTAGTAGTGGCGGCCGGCCTCGCACTTGCCGACTTCCCTTAGCTGCCTTGTTCTAACATGCCAGAGGCTGTTCACCTTGGAGACCTGCTGCAGATATGGGTACAGGGCCAGCCAGAGCCAGCTTGCTAATCTAGTCTCTTTTTCGCGCTAATTCGTACGGCACTACTTTGGTTGGCGGACGGACATGTGACCAACATATCACTCTTTTCCGTGTCTGATCACATGCCTTTCCGCCAGGCAAAATGGCGGAACAAACCAAAACAAATCCTCTTACGATGTCACAAAAATCATGAAAAAGCCGCACCGGACAATAAGCCGCAGGGTTCAAAGCTCGTGCAGAAAGTAGCGGCTTATAGTCCGGAATTTACGGTAGTAAAGTCATTTTCTGCAACACTTTATTTAACAGAAATGTTTTACATTTTGACATAAAGATTACTCACCTGAACATTTTTCATATCAAGTAGTTTGTTCCAAACTTTTATGGCAAAGTACCTAAAAAATGGAAGCGCTGCATAGTTATTGTGTGCCTGTACACCTATTTTTGTTTGACATTTTAAATGGGTCCATTTTGCACAAAGATCATACTCTTACTTCTTTCCAGCATTTTGCACTCAAGTATTTGGGGGTCCTTGTGAACTTTTCCACCATCAGTAAGTGTTGGAGTTTTGCCTGTGTCATAATCACAGGCAGTGTGGTCTTTGGCCAGACTTTTACCAGAAAACGAAGCATTGTCCAAGTTGAAGTTCTTGCTTAGGAACCATTCCTCCAAAAGATCACCTCACACTTTAAATCAAGTTGTTGAGATGATGTGAAAATACAAAAAAGTGCTCATATCAAAAGGTTGCCAGTCATTGTTGCTATCTTCAAGAGAACTGCTGCCATGTGAACTGTGGACAATTTGCTTGCACATACAGATTTTATTGGAGGATAAAAACCAAAATGTTTTTACAAAAAATTGCACTTTAGTGATATTTTGATGACAAACTCGACACTGCTGTGAAACTGAAGTGAGGAAGGGACGAGAGAGAGAACGCACGAGCCACTGGAAGCAACACTGGACCGCCAACATCGATATAAAGATGAACCATGAGACTGAGAGAAGTATGAAAGTGGAGACATGAGGGGTACGAGGTGGGGGGTACGAGGTGAGGGGTACGGGGTGAGGGGTACAGGGTGAGGGGTACGAGGTGAGGGGTACGTGGCGAGGGGTACGAGGTGAGGGGTACGTACGTGGATGAAACACCCAGCCCGTGACCGACTCGGAGACCTTCTTGAGCAAAGGCTGACTCAGCTTTACTGTGTGTGTGTGTGTGTGTGTGTGTGTGGCAGCAGACATCACCCAGTACCCCTCACCCCCACTCACTATCCCCTCCTCCTCCTCCTCCCTCTTCACTTCTACCTCTGCAGTAGCTCATTCCTCCCTGTGCCGGCAGGGAAACGCGCATACTTTCTGCGTTTCCGTCTGCTGGCTCTCCTCCAGCATCCTTCTGTTCCTCTTGTGTGTTCTCCTCCCCCTCCAGCCTAGGTTCCCCCCCCTCCTCCATGGGGTTTGTTGGCCAGCCTGGTTACTTGACTATTGCTGCTGCTGTTAAAGGAGTGGAGCTGTCTGACACAACGCTGCTACCCCGGTGCCGCTCTGCCTCGCTTCTCCTCTATGCCTTTCGCCTCACACTCTGCTTTGCTGGATAATCACCACAGTGTCTGTCAGATACAGCGACAGAGGACAGCAGAGGAGGGAGGCAAAGAAACCGAGAGGCTGCACTCTTCATTGAACTGCTGCATTCTTCAGTCCTTCCTTTCCTCTGCTTCCCTGGGCTGCCGGAGAGCGTCGCGAGGAACAACTTGATGTGAGAGAGCTCCCTAAAGAAATTTGATCCTTCTCTCTTTTGCGCTTCCTCATTCTATTCATTCCTGGGACAGAGTGCAGAGAAGGAGAGAAGAGGGAGGGACTGAGAGCAAGACTTCAGACTCTGCCTTCAGCTGCACAGCTCAGCGTCCCACCGTGGTCCACAGGCACATAAGTCAAACACTCACCGTGACCGGCAGACTGACAGAGAGACACGCTGCGTACATATAGACAGGCAGAGAAGAGCAGAGACAGACAGGTGGTGTAGGTGTCATGGCGTCAGTGGACAGCACTGGTTCAAGTGTCTCTGGTCGGCTGAGATCAGGGGATCTACTTCATGCTGGTCTGGCAGTTGCACTGCTGCTTGGTGAGTTACACTTATCTCTGTACCTGCCATGTCATCCCACAACAACATTGTTCTTTTATTTCTGTGTAAAATGCATGTATGCCGGCTCGTGACGGGGGCCATCCCTTTAATTGCCTTTACATTTTTACTTGTTTCTGTGCCCTTTAGACCTTCTTCATTTGCTCTTTTTTTTTTTTTTTTTCATATTTATTCTGGCTGGGTGGGCGGTACAGCACTCTTACAGTAAATCAATACCTTTCTTTGGGTTTTCTATATCAACATCTGCTGCTGTGTCGCATCTGATTCAGCGCTCATGTTTAATCATTCTCTTTCCAAACCCAAACACTACAGTGTGTGTTGTCACAGGCGACGTTCGCTTCGTAAAGAAGACCATCAGGCCAACAACACCAACCTCTGACTGGTCTCAGTTTGAACATGTTGTCGGGTTTGCTGCTGGACTGTTTGAGTAACTGACACTTTGTGAAGTCATACTTTAAAAATAACCTTCATAAAGGAGAAAATAAAACAAATGATAAACTTTTGGGTTTCAAAGTGAAGAAAATCAAGCTATAGTTTATCTACATGCATGCCTGTGTGAGCGTAGCATTACTGGTGATGACGTAGTGGTGCAGTGATGATCTGTGCTTTTGCTCATACCCTCCCTGATTTTGTTGTTGTGCCCAATAGTGCCCCCACATCCAAACATCCCCCCCCCCCCCCCCCCCCCCCCCCCCCTGCACGCCTTTTC
>VURO01013910.1:3169-27554 GCA_015108175.1 Pelvicachromis taeniatus | reverse complement strand
AGATGGTTACGGGATTTTTTTTTTTTTTTTTAATATTTAAATTGCCTGTAAGAATACACTTTGCATTTAAGAAAATATCTGCTCATAAAACAGCATGTGCAGTCAGGTTTCACAGGAGTCTATGCAAGTCTGTGAAGACCCAAGTGCACCCTTATTGCTTTGCATAGGAATTAAGAGGCTAAGTAGCAGCCAGGTGCTGCTAATTATACGTTATTAATTGATCATCAGCAAGTGTGAGCACCTCTATAAAAGCAGAGGTTTTGGAAGTTTGCTGGTGTGGAGTATTCAGGTGTGGATTAACACAATGTCACAATCTTTCCAGCAGTTTTCCCCAAGACTCTGCAAAATGCCAAAAAACAAAAGAAGAAAAGGACAGGCCTCAGTTAGCATGTTAAATGTTCATTACCACACAATTAGAAAAAGATTGAAGAAGTATGGCTTGTTGGGAAGGGTCACCAGGAGAAAGCCTCTTCTCTTTAAAAAGAAGAACAAGGTGGCTAGTTTTCAGTTTGCAAAGTTGTATCCGAACAAACCACAAGACTTCTTCATCACTATGTTTTGGATGGACAATACCAGATGTTTGACCACATGGCACCACATTTGGCAAAAGCCAAACACAACATATCAGCACAAACACCTCATACCAGCTGTTGTGGTGGAGGGCTGATGATTTGGGCTTGTTTTGCAGCTTGTAGTAATCGAGTTCACCATGAACTCCTCTGTAGACCAAAATACTCTGGAATCAAGTGTAAGGCCATCTGTCCAACAGCTAAAGCTTGCCCAAACTGAGTCATGCAACACAATGATGAGCTCAAGCTCAGCACCAGATCTATAACAGAATGGCTGAAAAAGAAAAGAATCAAGGTGTTACAGTGGCCCAGTCCAGACCTCAATCTAAATGAGATCTGGACTTTTATGCAAGAAAGCTGTGCATAACTAAATATCTGCAAACCTAAATGAACTAAACCAACACTGTACAGAAGAGTGCACCAAAATTCTTCCACAACATTGCGAGAGACACTGATAGTCATACTGAAAAGCTGTTGCTGCTAAAAGTATTTCTATAAGATGTTGAATCACGGGGTCTACTTAGTTTTTCACATGACTTTTATGTATACTTCATCTAAATTATTGGCTTTCAAACAGTCTTTTAAGAGTCATATTTCCAACTACTGCATATCTCACTTTGGAAAGTAAGTGTTCTTGCACTACAATGACCCGAGAACCACTAAGAGCCAGGTGTACATACTATGCAATCACCCTCACTTGAGCCAAGTCTTTGGTTTTTACTTTAATAATCACGCTGAGACACAGCACACATTTTCCAGAGGAACACTAAAAAGTTTTGAACTGAGAATGGTTAACTTTATGCCTCGTGTGCATGCCTTCTCTCGCTGTAAAATATGAGCCAGTCTTGTATTACAGAGTCATTGTCATCTCGAAAGGTTTTCCTGAATGACAGTTTGTCCTGCTCTGCTTGGGTTTAGCGGTGCTTGCTTTGGAGTCTTTTCTAGATTAGCTTCTTTATTTTCGCTTGTGGCGTAGTAATGTGTTTACATCGACTCTTTATTTTTCTTGCTTTTGTTTTCATTTTCCCCTCTTACATTTTGTTGTCCTGTGCTTCGTGGTTTATCAGATTGAAATGGCGATTGAGACTCTCCAAAAATCTGAGGGTTTATCCAGTCAGAGAAGCTCGCTGCTCAACAGCCATGTAAGTTGCTTTTATGAACGCTCGCCCACGCCTAACCTTAACTTTTGCTACACTCGCTCTCTTGCTGCCTCTCTCCGTTCTCGGTACATTTAAGTTCAGTGTGGTGCCTGCTATTTTCGTTGCTGGTTTTAATTATTACTGCTTTAAATTTTCTGGCTGCTATAGAAGCTTTTGCAGAGCAGTGATGGAACAGTATTATATTTACTAACTGTTGGCCTAAGGTTTTTATAAGGACCATCATTGGAGTCTGTTAAGTTAAGAAAAGATTAAAAAATAAATCAAAAATAACAACAATTCTTTCTCACTCTTGTAGCTCCAGTGGCTGTTGGACAACTACGAGACAGCAGAGGGAGTAAGTCTGCCACGATCCACCCTCTACAATCATTATCTGCGCCATTGCCAGGAGCAGAAATTGGACCCTGTAAATGCAGCTTCTTTTGGCAAACTCATCCGCTCCATCTTCATGGGTCTCCGTACAAGACGCCTCGGAACAAGGTTAGCTCCTTTTATCTTTTTCTTAAGAAAAGCTCTTACATTAGGGATTTGACATTTTAATCTATTAGAAATATGCCCGCCTCCTCGCTGTGAGTCTACCAGTGTGTTTTAACTTTGGGATTTGTGTTGCAGAGGGAACTCCAAATATCATTACTATGGTATACGTGTGAAACCAGATTCCCCACTCAACAGACTCCAAGAAGACATGCAGTACATGGCACTCAGACAGCAGCCTGTTCAGCAGAAACCGAGGTAGAGCACACATAGCCTGGGCTGCAATATTAGCAAGTTGTAGTTTTAATAGGTAGGAAGTTGAGCAATGTGATTTTTGTTTTATTTTTGTTTGTTGGTTTGTTTTTAGGTTCAAGCCAGTGCAGAAGTTTGATGGTGGATCTGGGGAGAATTACTCAGGTGGAGGGCAGCACCATCCTGGTGCTGCAGAGCAGACAGTTATAGCACAGAGCCAGCACCACCAGCAGTTCCTAGGTCAGCCGCTTTTCTTTTTACCCGAAAGTCTGTTTTAAAAAAGGGAGAGAAAAAATGAACTGACATATACTGATTATCATGTCTTTTAGATGATTCTGTTGTGTTTGTTTCCAATAGATGCGTCGCGGGCACTCCCTGACTTTGTAGAGCTGGACCTTGGACAGAGCAATACAGAGAACATCAGCCCAGATGATGTGAAAGCTCTCCAGTCCCTTTACAGAGAGCACTGTGAGGTTAGACAAAGTGCTTTTTAAAGTCATTGCAGCATCTCACACACACATGGCACACTGGGCACTTAAGTTGATCTCACAAAGGAAACGGGTCAGGATCCTCTTCCACGCTAAAAGATGGCTGAGTAATCCGTTTCAGTGTTATCGCCTTCATTGATGTGTCATCATCAGTGTGTGTGTGTGTGTGTGTGGTAACTGTGTAACTAACCCGGGCTTAACTTAATTTCTGCATGGGCTGCATGTTTTCCACTTATTTTCTAATAAGATACTTTTTCTCTGTCGAAATAAGGTCAGTTTTTTTTTTTTGTTTGTTTATCAATCATAACACCATCTTTTTTTCTTAATCAAGAACTACCGTAAGTGGGCTTTTACATACATGATGCCTTTCTACTCACTCTGAGCAGTCAAAGTACTTTCTCACTGCAAGTGACACTTACACTCTGATGGATGTATCTTGCCCAAGGATACTTTGACACATGGTGGACTAGGGTAGCCAGGGAATGATCCACCGACCTTCAGTACAAAGGAATGCAATTTCATTTTAGCCACTAAGTACAATGGAAAAAACTGACAATATAATAGAATTCACTGGCATCAGTTTTTAGAAGTAATTAGTTTCAAAGGACAAAGAAAGCTGTGTCAGTCAAGACTGTTCTCTTTTCATTTCAGGCTATCCTGGACGTGGTTGTCAACCTTCAGTTCAGTCTCATTGAGAAGCTGTGGCAGACATTCTGGCGTTATTCTCCCCCTGACACTGTAGAGGGTGCTACTGTCACAGAAAACAGGTGAGGTCAAGCAAATGATTAACACGCAGTATGTGGTGTCTGCAGGAGAAATATTAAAATATTAATGTCAGAAATTAACTTGTTTTTTAAAAAAAAAACAGATTAATCTCTTTTTTTGTTTGTTTTTTTCATTTCGCAGCAGCATAAGTGAGATTGAAGCACGACTCCCCAAATCACAGCTATTAGTGCTGTGCAGAAATGAAACTGTACTCAAATGGATGAGCACCTGTGACCATTTAATGTACCAGGCCCTTGTGGAGATCCTTATTCCTGATGTCCTGAGACCCATTCCCAGTGAGCCACAGTCACACATAACTCATGGTTCACTTGTTTGTTGTGTTAAGGTTTATAACAGCTCAATCATTAATGCAGTGTTGTCAGATTTGTCTTTCTGTATCATTTGTCAGGTGCCTTGACTCAAGCCATTCGCAATTTTGCCAAAAGCCTGGAAGGTTGGCTCACTAATGCCATGAATGCCATTCCACAGAGAATGATCCAGACCAAGGTATGTTATTGCAGAGAGATTATTATATATCTGCAGCTTGTTTATATTTGTCTATATGGCTTTCACATCATTCTACATCCATACGCATCAATGTGTTCTTCACCCTTAAGCATGCATACATTAAAATCGAGAGACTTGCACCTTGAGGCGACTGTTGTTGTGATTTGGCGCTGTATAAATCAAATTGAATTGAATTGAATAGAGACTGAGATCAACAGCAAGGAGATGGGTTGCAAAGTGACTTGCAGATGTGTAGCAATTGTGGTCACTCTAAATAAACTGAGTAGTTCTTCCAAAGTGAGATTTGCCAGTAGGATGCATTAAAGCATATCAGGTATGTAAATACATTTTTATTGAATTATGGTGGACTGGCACTGAGCTCAAATGACTTTGCAGCTGAGCATAACTTCAAGGCCTGGTTGTATTAACACTACGGTTTATTAATAGATAATTGATTACCTAGAGCAGACTAATGTGTTTACGATACATATGCATGTATACTTAAAAAAAGATAACATCTGGGCTCTTGTTTCTTTTAACAGATTGCCGCTGTTAGTGCCTTTGCGCAAACATTGCGCAGATATACATCTCTGAACCACCTGGCTCAGGCGGCACGTGCTGTGTTGCAAAACACATCACAGATCAACCAGATGCTCAGCGATCTCAATCGTGTTGACTTTGCCAATGTACAGGTGAGAACTACAGATCTTAACTACTGTGTCAAAGAATAGACATTCATTTTTTGTTGATTGTTTTCTGAAAATGTACCAATAAAACCTCTGTGTCACTGTTGCATAGGAGCAGGCATCGTGGGTGTGCCAGTGTGAAGAAGGAATGGTTCAGCACTTGGAGCAGGACTTCAAGGCCACATTACAGCAGCAAAGCTCTCTGGAGCAATGGGCAGCGTGGCTAGACAATGTGGTCACTCAGGTCCTCAAGCCCTACGAGCACTGGCCCAGCTTTCCCAGGGCGGCTCGACAGTTCCTGTTAAAATGGTCCTTCTACAGGTCTGTGGTAGAGGCTGGGAAATAAGTGTATTCTGAGACACACATGAGAGTGTGCATTGATTTGAAAAGGCAAAAACATCTTGGTGTTTTATATTTCTGCAGCTCTATGGTAATCAGGGACCTGACCCTACGCAGTGCTGCCAGCTTTGGTTCCTTCCACCTGATTCGACTGCTGTATGATGAATACATGTTTTACCTGGTGGAACATCGTGTGGCTCAGGCTACCGGAGAGACGCCCATTGGTGTCATGGGCGAGGTAAAGATGTTGCATCTCTTGTTTTCTCTTTACTCTCTCTGACTTTTATAATTTATATTTAATAGTTAGTGCCATTGTCATACACTATATTGAATAACAACCTTATCAATAACTCATAGAAACCTCTAAATAGAAAATTCTTAACGATGATTGTCTGTCTTTGCAGTTTGACAGTCTCAACACCTTATCCCTTACTAACATTGACAAAGGTATGTAAAATGATAATATAAGAGAATATTTGCTGCAAATATTGTGAGAATTTATTATGTCATTGAATTGCATCTTCAGCTGTCTCTAAAGCTTCTTTTTAATTCATGTGCTTGCTGTTTTCTCCTGGCTAGATGAAACAAGTGGGATGGACAGTGACTTAGAGGAGGACATGGAGGAGACCGGGGAACCTCTTGCCAAGCGGGAGAAGTCGGAGCACGAGGTAATCCAGGTGATCCAGGTCGGGGCACTAGAAGATGGGTCTCACCCTGTGGTGGGTGTTGTCCAGCCTGGTGTACTCCACTCTTTGCCGCAGCCCCCACAGGACCACACTGAGCACATCCTTACCCCCTCTGTTGGTACTCCAACCATCCGCCACTGCAGCACCACGGGCAACACCTACGCCTCTGTTTGAGGATCTGGGGGCACAGCCGACCTTGTCTGGCCTCTTCTTGCCCTGTTACTCTTCACATATCTTTCTCTTTGTAAGTCTTGATGTTTGTGTCCTTTTTCACACATTGTCTCTGTTTGCACCGGTGTGGATGTGCTCTCCTCTTCCAGCCGGGTCAGTGGAGGAGCGATGAAGTGCTGATACACTGGCCACGCTGTTCTGTCCTTGTCTTACTGCTTAGATTCTGGATGTGCTGTCATCCGTTAAGTCTGTGCTCAGCAGCTGATGGAAGGGACCTGAAGGAAAAGGACTAATTCGACCCGTTAAATGTTTCCCCGTTTCTGACTCTGTCTGTGTATGCAGATGGGTTTTATCCCGAAGAAAAATTACTACTGATAACTACTGATGTCTCAGAGCTCAAATCCATGTCACTAGTCCCAGTGGAGCAAAGGCATTGATTGACTCAAGACCTTACCTATTGTACATAGTTTTGCTATACTTTCAATTAATATTACATAAAATAGAAAGCATGGTGCTATCATTGTGTTTTGGGTTTTTGTTTTTGTTTTTTTCTTAATTTTCTAGTTAATCCTCCTAATTATAGTATGATTTCATGTTGTCATGCATTCCAACTGCTGATACACTTTTGGTTGAACAAAAATGTTTCTGTATGTAGCTAACAAAAATGACGAAGATACAGCTTTATGTTTATATTTGACTTTTAATTAGGGATCATGGGGCAGTTTTTTTCTTTCCCTTTGAAAATGATTTGGTAGCCACCCACCGATAAACACTTAAAGCTTTTAGCCACATGAAAAAGAAAAAAAAAAAACCTAAAGAGATGTCACTGCTGCTACTCTTGTATATAGGAAATTGAGAAGAAAGGCTGTTAAGAAGGAAAAAAGTCTCTAATGCTAGCTTTTCTACGCACTCTGTGCATAACGCTTGCCTTCGTTAATTTTAGATGCTCTGTAATGCTGTTTATGTGACAAGCTGTAATCTTGAAAACAACTCACCCGACACGTTCCCCTGTTTTTGCAATTTCTGTCTTAATGAAAATTCCTTAAGTTTGCAGTGGACCAAAAACTAACACGAGGAAACTGAAGAGTGAGCCAACTGGGGCCGCACAGAAGTTGTTTCCTGTCCAACAGTGCCATGTTGCAGAGCAGAAGGAATGTCAGGGATTTAATGTACCTCGGCTTTATCATAGTGCCTTATCTTTAAATGCAGCTGCCCATGTAGTCCTGACTGTGTGCTGTAGAGCCTGCAGCCCCTCTGCATTGTCCAAGCCACAGATTTGGCTTTTCTGGTGACTCGTGGCTGGATTTGGGCTGGCTCATCAGTGTTGAGACCAAGGGATGCAGGCACAGACACTCTCGTTGTTTCCTCCAGATCAGCTCTACTTAGCCCGCTACTTATCTGAATCGTGGTCTGTAGCCTCTCCCCTGCCCTCACTCTGCCCTCTCGAGGCCTATTCTTGCATTATTAGCCTTCGTTTTTGTGTGAAGTGTGTGAAGTGTGTGAATGTGCGTGTTTTTGAACATGGATGCTTATGTCTACACTGCGTTTTTATGTACGCATGTGTGTGTTTATGCCTGTGTGTCTGTGTGCTTGTGTGTATTTGTTGGAACACATCCATCAGTCACCCTACCTCAAACCAGTGGTGCCAGCCCTTTGACACGTGCAGCACAGTCACCTAACCTTATTGCACACACACCACTGTACTGCACAAATCTCAACGCGATAGAGAAAATCTGCATTGCTTTTCTCTCACCTCTGACATACGTTCCTTTCAATTTTTAGCCCGTGACATGCTTCATTCTTTGTTCCCTGTTTAAAGATCATCTTTGTACAGTGGACCAAAAGTAGATATTTTCTGATATTCAAAGAGATATAGATATATATATATATATGTATAGTATATATAATGATGCTACACTACATATATTTGTTGTTGGGGGTTTTTTGTTTTTGTTTTTTTTTAACGTGGTTGATCTGATTGTTTATATGTGAATGTTTCTTATGGTAGCTCATCTGTAATTAGTTCATAGACTGTGAAATGGGAAAGGCATGGTGACTAACTTCTGATTCCTTAGACTACATCTATACTTGAACTGTTATAGCCTTCTATGTTGTGGAGAATATTGAGATTAATCCTCTAAATAGGAACATTTTGTTACTAAAATAAAGCTGTTCTTATTTTTTCATGCTTGTTGAAATGCTCTGTATGATTTCTCTGCAAAAATTTTTATTTATTGATATTTATTGTGATTTTTTTGTTTTGTTTTGTTTTTGTTAAATTGCTTATGCATATGTTATAATGGGTACTAATGATAACTCTTGATTATTCCGCTGAAAAAAGAGCAGACCTGTACAGAAAGGCTGGATTTCGCCCCCCGTGACATTTATGTTGATTTAAGAGTTAAAAAAATAATGCTGTGATAACAGCCCTTCAGCAGCTATCTTTAGATGCTAGCAGTACACTGGTAACTTCTTTTTGTTTTTAGTCTTGCTTGTGTGCCTGTGTAGAAAACATGCTTAACATTAGGGAAGTGTGGGAAAGTGCGAATGTCTTTTCAGCTATTGGGTCAGTGGACTCACCTTGATGTTCAGCCTTTTGGGGGTGAGGGGAATCTGAAAAGTAAATTCTGACATTTCCAAACCCGGCTTCCTCATCTATGCTACGTGTGTAACACTAGCACTGCTTGCCCTGTCAACATATAATACTAGCCTTGCTTGAACTGCCCACACACTAGCCATACTTGCACTGCTGGCTTAAAAAAAAAAAGTCTCACTGATCATATTGTAGAACTAGGCTGACATAAATCCAAATTTTTAACTGTATTGAATAGGAACAGCTTGGAAAGTCTCCAAAAAGAGGCAAGTGAACTGCTAACAGTGCAGAACGTTGGACGAAACACTGTTGCCTTGACTCTCGATATTACACTGAGTGACACTTAAGAGAACATAGAAAGTAATGAAAAATGTCCAATGAATGAAGAATTTATCCAAAAAGGTAAATCCTAGATGATCTCTTTTATATTGTGGAAATCCTTATATAAATATGTGTTCCCATCATTGAAAAAATAAAATGCACCATTCCCACAGGCTCCTTTCATGGGGTTGTGACTATAAAATGTTAAGATTTGTTGTAAATCTGGGTGTACTGTTAGGAATAAAGGTTTTGCAGAATACTTTTCTTCTTTGCTTGGCAATGGCATTTTTACCTTTCTCCAGCTGGATTATGTTTAAAGTGAATCTCAGCTCTCTTGTCATTATAGTCACTCGGAGATGAAAACTTATTTTGTGCATGGCTTAAAATGGATTTACTTATTTTCCTTTAGGATCAAAAGTGTTTTCTGGTCTTGCACACCCTGCCATGTGCTGCTAGAATCTCATTATTTTTCTATCTCTCTCACTAAGTCTAGCTCTTTACCCAGTTTACTTTTACCAGATTGTGCCAGATGCTGATTTGGCTTTTTCAATCTCAAAGCCTGCCTGTTATCCCCAAAACTGGACCAATTTTAATGCAGCCAACACTATTATACTTTATTGCTGTGTCTTTGAGACTTTGATGACAATTGTTTTTGTAACAGCTGTTTGCAAATTTCCAACCATGACCCTAGTCAAAGCTGAGAATTGCCTCTTCAGCTGAACAATATGGCAGCTTCACTGACCCATAGTGGACTCCAGTGCCTTTAATTTCAACCCGGCCAGAGCAGTAGGCCTAGGTGACTATTGGGTCTCTGGTGGGCTACAGATAAAGGCTACAGAGCAGGCATTTCCTTGCACAGGTGCTGCCACCAAGAATGCTGAGGAAGCATAAAGACATGTCCTCAAACTAGACTCCTGATTATTTACTGGATTTGACACACACACACACACAGAGAGAGACGCTCATGTTGCTCATGGTAGATTGCCTGCATTTTATTGTACAGAACTATTGACGAACCATGACAAAAACTGTAAGTAAAATGCTCTCTCATTAATTTTTTTTTTCTCATGATCGTAATTTGTTTTGAATATTTTCTGAATGCTGTGACCCGTTTTGAGATTTGTAATTTAACTTCTTTTCCTTTTTTTTTTTTTCTTTTTCCTTTCTAAGTGCCATTTGACAGTCTAGTGAGTCGTGGCCATCTGTAGCACCCTCTAATGCAAGCACAAGCATTTGGGAGTGGCGTTTAGGGACCGTTTCTATTTGGCTTCACCCTAGACAAAAATGTGTATATATCAAAAACAGAAAAGGTATATTTATTTGTGTCTTAACTATTTCATTTGTTCTATTGGTGAACATTTTATCTGATATGTTGGCTTAAAGTGCTTTTGTGATTACTTTTTCCCCTTCTTTTTTTGGATAATGTATAGTATCTGATATAATATATACACACAAACTTCATGTGACTTTCCTTTTGTGTGCTGTTAAGTTTTCTTCATATAATGTATATTTTTCAAAATTGGCAAAGCAAACCAAGGATGTGTGTAGGATGATTTGTATCGTGTATTTTGCATAAAAAAAGCAAAAAAAAAAACAAGGATGATTCGGGGGCTTTTATATTTACGACATTATCATTTAGTGTGTCGTATTGATGATCATAGAAACTATTAAAGACACATGTAGTTTGTTTTTCTGAATATTTCAGATCTCAGCTCAGGCTAGCTTTAGTGTTGTTTTTCTTAAAATTTGTGACTTGTCTTTGCAGTAATAAACGTTTTCTTGTTCAAAGCCAGTGTCCTTTTTTAACAAGCTTGATCAACTCACCCAGCAATGCCCATTAAATTTTATTCAACCATATGCATACATATAAACACCAATAGCATTTGAACTCTGCATTCAGATTGTATGACATAATTGTAAAGAAAAGCATGAAGTTGCATTTCTTGAAAATTGTACATCATGGTTTTTTTAAATAGTTTTTTAGAACAGGTGGTTCATCACTGTAAAAGTAGCAAAAAGAGTATAAAATACTGCAACAGCTGTAGGTAAACAGAGCTCCAGATAACAAAAATATTGTTTGATCAATAGTGCTAAACAAAACTAGAATGGTTCAGATAATTAAAATCTAGCTTGTACAAGCAACATAATACTGAAATGACTACAGTCCAATAACCTTTTTGCTTTTTTGGCATCAATATGGCTTACACTTCCTCTCACAGTTCACCCCTCAGTTACTCAGCTAGAATACATTAAATTAAAAATGGGTAATTGTGAGCCATCTTAAAGAAATACTCCACCTAAAGTGTCTCTAAAGTATTGAAGTCAGCCAAATACACCAGTCAAACCTGCTGCGGGTGAGTGTTTGATAGTAAAAACAGATTTTGGACAGATAGCATATAAACTGCAAGTAGTTTGCTATGAAAACCCTTCAGCTAAACTAAGAGATTATATGGATACGACAAGTAACCACAAATGAGACTATGAAGAAGACAAATTAATTACAAATTAATAAAGTGCTAAACAACACTAAGCTAGTAAAAGAAATATAGTAACATATTAACACGGGCGTGAGATTTTTTATTATTTCCTAATTTCAATGAAAATCTGGCTTTGACATTTTTCAGTCCAAGCCATTATTTTCTCAGGGTTAGAACAGCCTTGACTGGTTGTGAAAAAAAGGAAAGTTTTATGGCATTGAAAGAGAAACTGAGTTCATCTAAAACGGGCTTTTCAAATGCTGTTATTACAAAAAAAATATTCAGTAGAGAATATAAATCATAGCACATCAAACAAAGACTGCCAGCACTGGAAAAATAAGCAAGATTACAGTTTACAAGAGCATGAGTAATGTATAACATAATTTTACATTAATGTCCTGATCTGTGAGGGGGAAATAACTCCATTTACACGAAGCCGTATGAGAGAGCCATAAGAGGAGGACTGGACCGGCCGTATACTCCAGCTGAAATCACAATTAGGATATAGACGAGTTGGGATCAAACACCTAAATCGTTTGAGAGCCAACTATTTCACGAAATAATTTACACAAGAAAATGGATGAATTGGCTTCACACAGCATCAACACTAATATTCTCTGTGAAAATATTTTCTTGAATTCTTATCATTGTACCTAGAGTGTTTTTGTAACCTCAGCCTTGAGGTTTGAGAGGCACAGGCCGTGTTCGTTTGATGACAGCCTCGGTTAGTAAACAATCAGCTTCCTTTTTCATGGCCGTCCTCTTCCACTGCGCTGCGAGTCCTCCCAGTGTGACTCACATGTTCCTCCAGCTGTTTGGAAGTCACTGAAACTACAAACCTGGAGTATCTCAGCATTCTGGAAACTGCTTGCAGTGCTGGATTTGAAAGAAGTGTGTTTTGGAGTATACTGCTGGCCTTCATGTCCTCCTTCCTACTCCTAGAAACTATTAACCATCCCTGTGTTTGCAGTCCTCCTTTGGCACTCCAGGCTTATAGTTGGAGTTTTTCTCTTAAAAGTCGAGTCTGATTTGTTGTTGTTCTGTTTTTAACTGTTATTTTTCATTTGTTTAGTTTTTTCTAATACAGTTCATATGTTTTAACTCAGTCAAGAGGTTGAGGGTCAGCTATGGGCATGGTGTGCAGAACTTCGTCCAGTAGTTGCAGGGCTCGGTGTAAATGGATCTCAATCCAACAGGGTGTCTCTTTAATGCTTTGCCGTGGGTAGTCCGGCCCCCAGCCCTTCACAAAGCTCATCCGGAGGATGCACAGCCTGCGCAGGTCATCGACCCCAATGCCTGCAGCAGCTGACAGACCTGCAGGGGAAATTACAGGCGGCAATTTTTAAATCGATGTGGCACTGCAGACCAAACAAAAGCAGAGAAATGTGAGGCAACAGAATCCTTGTGTCTGTTTGGAACATACCAAGTAGGTACACACAAAGAGTACTACTAATATACTCATTCCTCCCACTCACATTAGGCTGCATATTGTACTGTATTTGGACTAAATTTCATTTAGCCTTCTAGCCTTACTGACTACTCAAAGCACTGCAGACTAAAGGTAACCCATTCATACAGTGCTTTACTCTACATCCTTTTTCTACCTTTCATCCATGGACAATTTAGCTTAATATGCATGTAGCCAGATGAAGCCCACACAGGCACAGGAAGAACATGCAGGATACACACAGAAAAGCCTCAGTCTACCCACTGCACCACTGGCCAGCTATAAAGACGTTTCTTTCATCATCATCATCATTATCACTGACAAAGGTAATAAAGATGAAAAATCTGAAGTATTTTTTTAAGTCTCACAAAACAGTCTGACAAAACCAACAGGTAAATGAAGGAAAACATTGTTTGCTTCAATGCATAAAAAGAGCTTGTCATAAAAACAAGTAATCATGACAATATACTTGTTTAAGGCTAAGAGTGGCAGTAAGAAGACTCACTGATGGCAGGGGCGATGCCTCCCACGGAGCCTGGACCTGGAATATTCCCGGCGACTGCAGCTGCTTGCGCTGCAGCTGCTGCCTGAGCCGTCGCTGCCTGCTGCTGCATCTGCCTGTGGCACTGACGCAAGTCAAACACCTGGCAGGGGACAAGACAAATGCTAAAAATCTGTCTACAAATATTGAGGGACTCAGTGTTTTTTTTGGTCAAAATTCTCTACTAGTACACCAAAAAACGGACACTTCACATAATCTACTGAGATTATCCTTAGTCCAACTCTCATGGTTATACTAATTGTACCTTAATGTAAGCACTGGGGTAGATCTTGTGAACTGCATCGCCAGGCGCACGTCCAGCCTCTCGGTCCAGATAATAGCTCTGCACAAACACTGCGTGATCACTCAGACAGCGCACCCAGACATCTCCTTCACCTTTGCACTCCAGCTGCACGCCTTTGCCAATGTGGAGCCTAACGGCATGAATGACAGGAATAGTAACCATATTTGACATGAATTTCTTCACAAAACAATGTTGTGATATATTTTAAATGATGTGTGACATAGTACCTGGCTCTCTCTATGTTCTCTGTCCTGTGGACATTGCTCAGCTGACCCAAGCAGAAGCGATCCCCTCCTGATGGATCGACATAGCCATCCACAGTCACTATTGGACATGTGGATGGAACTTTAAACGTCTCCCCAACTTGGACATCCATCTCAAAGTATGCAATGGAGCACCAGTATTCTGGAGCTGAAACAACCAGCAAGCAACCAGAGGCCAATCAAGTTCATTCATTGCACAATTAGGGATAAAGAAAATTATCTAAAAAGCAAACTGTCTTTGATCTTCTGCTCAGTACTTACCAGGGTGGTTGGATATGGGTGGCTGGAACGCAATTTCATTGGGAACAGGCCCTGTAAATCATGTTGAAAGTAATTACATGTGTATTTAAAAAGAGAGATTTTATTTAGAAATGAGCACTGAACACAGCAGCTAAAGCTAGAGATAAAAATGACCAAAACAGGTTGACTCATAAACTTATAATGCATTAATGTCACTGCCCAGACGTCGATGGTGAAGACTATTTTACTAATTTTCAAATCAACTTTTAAATTTGATGAACTTAACTCCACTCACACACTAGTATTAACACTAATATCTTCAATAACTCATGAATAAACCATCACCTATTTGGCTTCACGTCTCTGTAGAATACTAATGTGTCCCTGCTGAGGGAGCCAGTCTTTAACTAAACTACTTAACAGGGTTAATTAGCCTAATAACACATTTGTCTCCACTTGCTTGAACGGAAACAATTACAAATGAATTTATCAGATTTGACTTGTCCAAGCTGTGCAGAACTTGTGCATGTTTTATATTCACTCACAGTAATGCCCTGTGTGAGGCATGGGCGGATGATGCTGTAGGTGCCCATTCTGGTGCTGAGGCACCGCGGGGGTGAAGCTGTTTCTGCTCCAGTTCGGGGTAGAATCTGTAAACATACATTTAAAACAGCTGCATTAATAAATAGCTTTTAAAAAAAAAAAGACTGAATAAAAGTAACTTTGGCTAAATAAGTATTCAAATTAATTAATTTCCTTAAAAAAAAAAACGCTTATTTAAATCTAACAAAAACCCAAGTGTAAAACAGCAACATTTAGATTCACAGTGTTTTTAAAGTAGTTGTATTATTTTGCAGAAGGTGCTGACACTGTTTCGTGACTTACTTGAGGGTCCGGCACTAATGGTCGAGAAAGCAGAAGTAGAAGCTGAACTGCTGCCCTCTGATGGGGGAAGTAAAGCAGGGCTGTTGAATGTTTCCTGTGGACCCGGCCTCGACGGTGGATGCTGGATCGTCGGCAGGTGGTTTTCAGAGCTGGAGTGAGATGGCTGGTTATCGTAGTCATACTCGTCCTTTACTAAGAGTGGACCTAACAGAACAGGACGCGGTTAGAACTGAAGAACAGTCACAAAAATCTATGTTGAGCAAACAGAAAATGCTAACCCTACCTGAACTTGAGAGGGTCAGTCCTGATAAGTCTGCAAACACATTTAAAAGCGAGACATTTTAATCAGTATCATTCTAAGTGTGGCTTAATAATCAGAGTAAAAACTAGGCAAGAAACATGGATTTTTTTTAAACTAAATATTATATTATAAACATGAGATATGATATCAAAGAAAATTATCATTTTGAATAAACTGTAACATTCTTATATAACCTCTTTATTACTATTCTGCATATATTAATAAGTCAAAAGTTAAAATGTACTCACCAATTCCTGGAGAGACAACCCTCTCATAGTGGTATGGGTTGACACAAACATTGTCACACTTCAGGTCAAACGCATACTGACAATATTTCACGTGTTTTAACTCATTTTTGTGTAGATCTGGCCATCGCCATAATCTGGCATAGACAACATGGGGAAATCCTTTCCGCCCCGCCACCTAAAGCAAAGAGGTGAATCAAATGACACAGGTCCTCTGAGTTTTTCAATTTACAATCACAGGTAGTAAAACCAACAAACACAGAAGTATAAATTTGCTACTTTACCTGTAGGCGTCCATCTAAAGTCCGCTGTATGGTGACACACTTGCTAGGATGAGCTCCATTTGTAGTGATGGCTGTAATAAGGGAATCCAGCTCGTCTTTCTTCTCTTTGAGCTTCTTCACGAGGCTCTCGATGGCTCGCTTAGCGAAGCTTTCGCTCTCTCCTCCCTGACGGTGGCACATGAGGCTATGCACAATGCTCAAGCAGGCATCATTACTCGTGGGCGTGCTTGTGATTGACATCTTGCTCCTTAGGTTTTAACCTTGGGGAGACTTTCCAGCTGTATCCTCTTTGCCTTTACTGGAAGAAATGAGAAGGTAAAGCTACTGTCGAGCCACTGTTGCCAAAATTTAGCAACCTAAAGCAGGAGGAGAACTGTCTTCAGTGACAGTTCAGAAAATAATCGGGATTTCACACCACAATACATAAAGTAAAACCCAATCTGTGAATCACCGCAGGTGGGGAAGAGAACTGACTGACATAACACTCAAGGAACTGGCCACAGTAAGACGAGATTTTACAAAGAAGAGCGCTCAGTGTTGTCTCTGTATTTTTGATTCAATACTTTATGCACATATGAACAGCTGCTGACAACAATGTTGTCATTCTGACCTCTGAGTTGTAAGGCACATAATTAATTTGTAACCATTGCTTTAAAGTTCCCAGTCATCCATTAGCAACACTGCAATTACAAATACAGTATGTTCTATGGGGAGCAAAATCACTTCAGTTTCTGAAAAAATAAATTGATACTCAGTTAATGTTTTACTTATTACTACAGTCTCACAAAAAATGTAGCTAGCCTTGGTCCCAACAAAGTAATTCCACCTCAAATCAATGTAAACTTTCTGCTTAACCAATTTGTGGAATTTGAACTTCATTGTTAGTTTTTTCTTTAAAATCTTATGCCACGCTTGAACATGAATATCTCAAAAAGATAGAAGCATGAAATTTTTACTGGTCTCTCTTACCATAAAAGCTAATCAGACTCTGCAATTTGGGACTAACAAAAACGAAAAGTTCACATTGCTCATTGTCTGTTTTGGGGATCTGTCACAAATTACAACCCATAGGTCCCCATTACGCTAAGAGAGGCTAGTGAACATATCAAGCTTTTATCTTTGATAGTTTTTGAGATATTCGTGTTCAAACATGGCCTCAGATCTCAGAGCTTTTAAAAATATATACGTTACATATATGAAGCTAAAACTTCACACCGACAATTATACATGTCCAAACTATGGATCATTATTTGTTTTAGGCAAATCTGAGGTAATTGAGCAGAAAATGTAATTAAGAAACCTGGTGATTTAAGAGGAAATCTCCCTATAGCTAATGGAAGCGGGTTACTTTATATTTCCTCTATCCCTTAAACCCCAGTATGATGCAACCCAGCCTGATCGGAACTACACTGCTCGTGATCACGAATAACTGTGTATTCACATTAATGCACGTTTAGTAAATGTACAATTATTGAACAGAATAGGGAGAGACAGCAATTTCCAGTTCATCCTCTTTTAGCATTAGCTAACACTGGGTTACTCGTCAACTAATGCTGATATATAAATCACTACATAAATCACAGAGGAAATGTTGCGCACTTACAGTAATACCACCGAGCTGTAGCCTTGTTCCTGGCGGTAGGAGATAATATGTGGTTTACTTTATCTACAAAGTGCCAGCGTTAACTAGCTTGGCTTAGCGTTATTTCGGCTAGCTTGCTAGCACACGCTAACCTTCATCAACTTCACGCCTAGCTCGCGAGGGTCTTCTGTGATGGACCCAAGCCTAAAAACCTCGTCAAATGTTTCAGTGTAATACTCGCTAAACTTGCCCTCGTTTATATGTTCGACTTCTTATACTTTACTGATAATGTGAGGAGGGATATATAAATGCTAACAACAACGCGTTATACTAGCTAGTTAGCCACGAAAATAAACAAAAAAAAAATCTCCACCCACCACGCTCCATCTGCGCATGCTCACGCAGGATGTGACAGGCGTGCCGCTGCGGCGCTGTTTGTTTATTTTACAGTAAAGACAGTGAAAACAGCGCGCTGCTGTGGCTTAAAGCTCATGTCTCAGAGCGAAAAGTGACTAAAATGCTACAGCGAACCGGTTCATTTTTCGAGTATCAACGTGTCACTGAGTTCTGGGATATTCTACGTGTACACTGCACCAAATATTAAATTATTTAAAATAAAAGATGTGTTCCTATCTACTTGATCAGATACTATTTGTGTTATTCATGCCATGACGTCCTGTCATAAAGCGACAAAAAGGATGGAGCTGATTTACAGACAATTCAAACGGGAAACTGTTCAGTGGCATTAGTGGTGTGTGTGTGTGTGGTTGACAGATGTCATGTGCGGCCTGTGGGTATTTAAAGATGACTCAGAGTACAATGTAACAGTCAGAAGCCGGGTGTATTTCTATTTTATTTGTACCTCAGAGGTCTTGAGCAATATGCTTAACCATTTATTAAAAGAAAGCCTATAAAATAAGCTGTTAATTCCATGTGTTTGTGTTGCTCATCAGTTTATCCAGTGTCTGCAACAAGCAGTTTTCGCTCTTTTGCAGGCTTTCTTTTGAGTTGTTACCCCTTGCAAACAATTTTTTAACACAATTAACTGGACCTGACATGACCATCTTCGAGGCCTTATGCTCTCACTGACATCATACATGCATAGATAAAACATTAGTCTTGGGGTTTGTTTGTATGCGACATATGCTGGCTCCATTGTGTGAAACTGCTTTGGATATGTTTAACATGAATTTCTGTCATAGCTACATATATAATAGATATAAACAGATATAAACATATATAAGTTATAAGTATATAACATTTCTTTCGGACTCACAGTTAAACTGGAGACAATGGCTTGAGTCTCAATTTGGGACTGTAAAAAATGACTTTGGCTGGACTAAATAAAATGGGCTACACAGAGAGATCATTTAATTATATCTGCTCACATTTACTTTATGTCTCCTGCTATTTTCGATTATGGTGGATCAAACTATAATAATTAAACAAAAGTCATGATTTCAAATACGTTATTAAAAACAACCAGGACACTTAAACACTAGCTTTTCCAGGAAGATCTTTCTACCTGTAAATGCATGGCTAATCATGTCCCAATCAGCTTTAACATGAAGCTACTTTCCACTGTTAACAAAGCAGCGTTATAACAAAGTTTAGTAAAGTTTTTCTCAGTTGCTTTGACACAATAGCTTTATTCTCCCAAATTAGACATTGTTATTTGTGTAAGTCAGCTGATTTAAATGACAAAGATCAATCAAGACAATGGTCAATATGCTAACAGGTCATATGAGTATTCTAATACATATTACAGTGGTAAAAAGATACTTTTCCTACAACACATGCAGCATAACACTATATATAAACTGCAAAAGACCGTAACTCATCTAAAACCTGTGATTCGTGTGTCAAAATCAAGATTTTGGCATTAGCGTATAAGTCAGTGCAGCCAAAATTAAAAATTCCTTTGGCACAGTGCAAACCAGGGCAGTGAAAATGGTTAGCTATTTTTTCACAATGGCTCTTGAAGCGTGTCACTCATTGTCTAATTTCCTAAGAGTTTTGTTCTGCAACGTTTCACTGACATTGAACTCCTGCTGTGCCACACTGTTAATTTTCTGAGTATGACAGACTGACATTTTGTAGTAGTTATGAAATGTTGCATTCAAAAGCAAGGTTGGAAAGAAAAAATACAATATATATATTTGCTGTCGTGTGAAAAAGAATGTTTTCACAGGACTCAATGCAATCCGGTGAATAACTAAGCAAACCTTTATTGCTTCTTTTACACTCTGTGATCATCAGAAAGTGTGAGCATCTTTATAAAGTCAGAATGAGAATCAGCATACTTTATTAATCCCTAAGGAAATTATGTGGGTTACAGTTGCTCCAATACAGTAACAAAAACAAATAGAGTAATAAAAGAAGAAGTTTGAGCACATTCAGCTGTGAATGTCAAGGAGGAAAGAGATCAACAATGACCTCCAAGGAGTTCTGACCTTTTGCTGCATTGGAAAACACTGAGCGAATACTGTAAACTGTCATAATGAAAACATGACAAAGCCATTTGACTATCTTGTTCATAAAGATGGTGTCAAGACTTCTCATTTTGATGACACTGGCAGTTTCATTGACATGAATACTTGCTTTTGAGGAATGGATTATTGATTTTGAGCAAGTGACCTGGTTTTGCAGGTTATCCACTAGGTTTTGCAGTTTGCACCAATTGTTTTGAGAAATACACTGACTGCTGTGCAAATGTTAATAGTGATGTGAGAAAAGCACCAAAGCAACTGAGAAAAACTGTAAGTACAGTCAAATATAAGGCCATGGTTAAAGTCCAATTTTCAAACAATCTCAGTGAAATGTGAGGCCATTTGTCCAACAGCTAAAGTTTGGCCCAAACTTCGTCATGCAACAAGAAGCATGTAAAGATCCCAAACACACCAACAAATCAACAAAAGAAATCTGAAAAAGAAACAAATCAAGATGTTCCAGTGTCCCAGACAAAGTCTTCAACCTGGCTGAAATCCTGTGGTACAACCTTAAGAGAGCTGAGCATAAACGATTGCCTAGAAAATCTTAATGAACTGAAGCAATATTAATATTGATGTGGGCCAGAATTCCTCCATAACATTGTGAAAGATTGATACAGTCATATGGAAAACAATCGTCTCAAGTTATTGATGCTAAAGGTGGTTTTACAAGGTATCGAATCACAAGTTGTATTTAGCTTTTCACAGAAATCCTGGTAAAACTTTTTTTACATGGACGTAAACAACAGTCACAGTAAGAAAAAGACAGAAACTGTTTGCAGCACAGAACAAAAACCTAATGATTTGCAACATGTAAGGGATGGCTGTCGACACAGAGCACAGGCCTACTGTGTAAAATAGTACATTATGTAACAAAACAGTGCTGGAAAGTTAGAGTGATCCTGACGCTTTCCTGGGAAACAGATTTTCATCCGCGATCTTTTCTCCTACATCTTCCGTTATACTGTTGTTCTCTGTTTTTACTTTCTTTTGCATTGCTATATCATTACATATCTATATTCTTATGGGCAGGCTGTTGCCCCCATTGAAGCACAGTTGGCAGTTTGGCCCTCATTACACTGAACGAGAGAATGATGTGTCCTTTACATTATATGCACATATAATGGCAGAAAGCAGAATGCAAAACCAGGTGTTCTTGTTTATTTCTTTGACTACAATACAATAAAAAAAACACCATAGCAGCCAACTATCATCACAAAATTAAAGGTCTGTAATAGCAGCTACTCAGTGTCAGTCAACATATGTAGCACACAATTATTAGGAAATTAGAAGGTGAAGAATACACCTACACAGTCCACTAATGTTCGGAGAGATTTTTACCACTCTGGTTTATACAGCATCAAAGCGATGTTGTGACTCAGCGGGTGAAAGTTCATTTTGACAGTTAAAAGATTTTGGAGGTTAATCGTGTTTTGTTTCATGAATTAACTGTTGTGAAAAGTGCATGTTCAGTACTGAGAAATCTAAAAAGGTCCCAAGAAACGTGCCAAAGCGGCTGAGAGCAAACATAAAAGAAATGGTCTAACATGAACAGAAAGCTTTTCAAATGTCACGTTCTGTACCTTTAATCTGCAACTGCTGTAACAGCGAGCTTGACCTTTTATGTGTTTTGCTGCCTTGAAAGAAAGGAAAGTCTATTTAATGAATGTCTCATAGATATTTTAGTCTTAGTAGAAAGTGTTTACGTGTAAAATGTAAGTTTAAGCTTAATGACATTTTGTTTATAATTAAAAAAAAACACTTTGCAGAAATTAAAGTTTTTAATGATAAGAAAAACAAACAGTAAGACT
This sequence comes from Pelvicachromis taeniatus, assembly GCA_015108175.1. Classification (NCBI taxonomy): domain Eukaryota; kingdom Metazoa; phylum Chordata; class Actinopteri; order Cichliformes; family Cichlidae; genus Pelvicachromis; species Pelvicachromis taeniatus. The sequence continues at coordinate 5,677 of VURO01013910.1, read as the reverse complement.
TTTTCTTGTCATGAATTTTCATTGAAGCTCTCCTATTGGCTTCATTCTTGGTATATACTTATGGTTCATGATTTATGTTTAATCTGTAGTCCCAAATGTATCATATTTAATAAATTAGTTTTTGAGACCTCTACATCATCAGCTGGATTTGTTTTATCCCTAATCCCCTCACATGTTTTTTTTTTTGTTTAAGATAAATAAACCGTGGGCAATAAGTTGCACAGAAATTTCAGGTATAGCTAAAATTGTGCAAATGAAAACTCATATATGGCAATTTTGTGATTTAAAAATAAAATAAAATCCACTTAAAAAAAAATTCTGGCAAATATTTCATGATTCAGCGTTTACAGGGTTTAAAAATGAAGCCAAAACGCAAGACGTGATGAAGCCACTAAAATGTGAAGGTTATTTCACACTAACAAAGCTGAAGGTAAAACATATATTTTAAAATAACCAATCCTCTAAGTCAGAAGTGGGAAATTGATTTTCCCAAAGGGCAACATGAAAAACTGGGACTGTTGTGGAGGGCCACGCCATTAACAACAACCCCAACAGTTTCAGTTTCTTATGCGAATATTGGGAACAATGAGAGGTCATTTTAAACATCATGAACTAGAAAGTCGAACCTGTTTCAGTGTGGAGGATACGAGTGTATAGTGCCATGAGCACTGAATGGAGCGGTTTTGTGGAACATTTCCACCTTCTAGTTAAAATGTAGGTTCACTTTTCAAGTAGCATAGGGTATGTTACAGAATAGCTTCCAAATATGTCTACAAATAAACTGAAGGTGCTTATAAGTTCAGGCCATAATAGAAGGCACAGATTTAAAGTGTCAAGCAGTCAGCACTGTAAAATCCAAAATGAAAATAAAATATTTCCCACATCCATTTTAAATAAGTTCTGCAATGATAAATTAATCCATTCACTGCCTGTCCGTATCTCTGCCCTGCACACTTGGCCCATGTAAATCTGTTCGTTACGTGAGGATCCTATTAAGTTCCACAGTGTTATTCCATTATTGTTATCTACTTCCGACTGTTAACAGCAAAAGCTAGGTGATGATGTGACACGTATTTTTTCCATTTGTACCGTTGCCTTGGCCTTGATAAGGCTGTAAGCATGCCAGTGTCAAAAAAGGGAGTTGGGAGGGTTCAGAGGGCAGCAGGCAACCTGATGGCAGAATTGTCATTAGAACAAGCTGGCGCTTGAAACCAGGAATCTGACACCAACTTCTCACAAATGCTACCACTTGGAGTGGCGTCTCATCCTGAGTGATGGCCTACAAGACTCCAGGCTCTGACACCTCTTTATCACCGTGGTATGGAAGCGGGCAGAGTGAGGCCCGCCAGGCATGTGTTCTAGAGGGACAGGGATTACGGCTGATGGATGGGGAGTGCGGTGATTACCTGACAATGAAATATGTTGCACAAGCTCAAAAACCGCTCAGTGAACATATCTGTTTTCAGATATTTTATTTTTTTCCCAACCGTATTGGCATTTATGTTGAAAGCCAAAAAGCAAGATATGAATGGCTGGTATAAAGCATGATTTCACAGCAGTCGACTGCAAGATTAAGCAAGAGAAATAACATTTTTCAGACAAGAAGCCCCGAAGAGCTCCAACACACCGTAAAATCCTCTCCTGGTCAAAAGCCACTGAAAATACATTTTCTGCAAGTATGGCAAGCAAATAGGAGAAAAAATGTCACAGTCTTTAAATCATCTGGCTGGCTCCAACACGCCACAGGGCAAAGAAGCAAATTATGTCATTGAGAAATTTGTGACTGAATATCTCAATATAAAGCATTTCAGCAGGTTTGTTATTCAAATAACACATAAGGCTTTTCATAATTTAAAAAAAATACACGTTACAGTTTATGTAGTGCATAAAATATGTATAAATTACTGAAATAAATATAGATATTGAAGGAAATATAGAGGCTTATAGAGGAAGTTTTGTTCTAGGATCTGTACTGAAATAAAATTAAATTTCTCTCAGAATCTCAAAATATTCAGAAGGTTATTGCTGTTGTCTGCATTATTTAGCGTTTTGGCTTACTCCTCGTGATGTGGCATGAGACGGTAACAACTTTATACTTTGATTTTCAGATATTTGCTGTTAGGCAATCGTTTCTTTTCTCTTGTTTCAACTAGGGTAATAGATGATTCTGGTCAATAAGATTTGCCACATTATATTGAAAGACTTATAGTCTACATTAATATAAGGATTACTGATTTATCTTTATACAATTGCAAATTTACATCATGTGTTCATTTCTAATTTACAACTAAGTCCTGACTTGTGCTTTTTACACACCACTACATGAGATCACAGACAGACAGACAGACAGACAGACAGACAGACAGACAGACAGACAGATAGATAGATAGATAGATAGATAGATAGATAGATAGATAGATAGATAGATAGATAGATAGATAGATAGATAGATAGATAGATAGATAGATATGTTTCTAAGATGATGACTTTTACAGCCATCAGAACACA
>VURO01013909.1:1581-17635 GCA_015108175.1 Pelvicachromis taeniatus | reverse complement strand
TTTAGTAACTTAACGGAATACATTAACGGGGCATGTATTCTGTAATCTGTAATGAAATACATTTTAAAGTAACCTTCCCAACACTGAAGATGGCTGCATTAAAAACATTGCAGAGCATATCAAGGAAGAAAATGCACATTGGGTGATGACCATGGGTTCTAGACATCAGGCAGACAAGGATTTTCAAGATACTAGATAACATTAGTTATCCAATATTTTACAGAAAATTGGAGACTGTATTTAAAGAGCTTTGATCCCTAAACAGTTAATGCAAAACTTTTGTTAAACTCCTTGAATTAAAACTTCTGTACTTTAATCACATGCTCTCTGTCTTGATTAAAAATCCTCTGTGGTGGTGTAGAGGCAAAACTACTGAAAACTTACCTAACTGTATTTTTCAGTATCTAACAGTATATCTGTGTTTCATATCATCTGCTCTTAGTATATTATGCATATAGGCTATGCTGGGGGAATAAATGGGACATAAAGCTATTTTGTGTAGAAGCAGACAGACAGCAATAAAGCTGCCGCTGTTATATGTATATGGTACTCTATACCTTCTATGTACAAATGTTGTTAGCAATAAGCCCAGGAAGCCAAAAAATTACATTACAGGATGCACATAATCACAGTCATTTACATTTATAAGGGCTGTCTACTATTTGCGTTCTTGTTCATCTTTAAAATCAGAATGAACCCCATTGTTACCTGGATGGAGAAACACCTCTGCACATTCTGCAACCAACAGAATTTGACGCAAAATAAACTACTAACAATAAATCTTGCACAGAAGCTGGCTGATTCATGTTTGGGGCTGTAATTTCTGCTGTGCATCACAGAACTACTATTAAGTTGCAGTCTGAAGAAGGCTTATCTGAAAGTGTACAGGAAGAATAATGTTAACATTTCACAAGGTGAGCACAAAGTGACTATAAAATCCCACACAATCTTCTTGACTTTGGGAAAGGTTATTTGAGGTCATGGACCCCACTCGACTGTCCTGCATTTCACTTCAGCCCATGTCACAAAAGTTAAGCTTCTCCAAGAAGTGACTGAGCAACCACTCGACTTGTGAATAATGCAGGCAGGATGTCAGTAACATAGGGCGGAGAGGGGTTTCTGCTGAGAACAGCAGGTGCCTTTCATCATCATGACACAAAAAACAAGTGAGACACAGCGGGGTGTTTGCTCAGCACATAGATAAATAAAGTACATAAGCATGCATGTACGCATGTAGAGTGTGTGTGCATGTGTGTACTTCTGATCGTGGGTGTTTCAGAGTGAGAGAAATGGAGGGAAAAGAATCACATCCTTGGGGAAATTACCTCCACAATGTGGTATTGAGTACACTTTACTGATGGAAACAGAAGCATTTTTGAGTGCCCTGTCCAGCAGTGGAATTGAAGGGAAAATTGTTCTGGTGGTTGTCAAACAAGTGCAAAATAACGCAAGTAACAAAAAAAAACTTGTAAAGCAAGACTATTGTGCTTTCACAGACATGAATAAATGAATAATATATATATTATATAAAAAAAATTCACGCTAGAGCTGTGAATTGAAATTAAATAAGTGTTAGGTTGCATGTACAGTATGCAGCATTGGAAGGCTTAGCACATCTCGCCCTATTAGGTGTGCAAAGGTAGTGCTCAAAAGTGAAAAACATGAAGCTGAAAAGCATTGGCATACCTCTTTAAGGATCCAGTTTAACTTTTAATCACCCTTGAAATTCTCTTTGATATGTGTTACTGAGAGGAGAAGGAGAGATGAGATGAGACGACCCAGGCTTTCAACAGCCTGTACTGTATGATGATGCCTCATGTAGATAGTGCTTGTGTCTAATTACCTAAACTTCAGCAGCGATTTCCTTTGAAGACGACAACCTCACAGGCATGATCAGACTGTGACCGTAGGCTAAATCACTCTAGCATTCACTTCGTGCGCTCAGGACTGTTGGGTGAAAAGCTGCAGGAGATTTCAGGAATGATTTGTCATTTCTATGGTAATTTAAAGCTGAAGTTTGGGGATTGAGCTCTTTGAAGCTGCAGTTGTGAAGGGTCACATCATCATAAGCAAGACAATTCAGAAGATCAAAAAGTACTTTAGAAACAAATGCAATAAATATAGTTTTGTTGTTGTTCTTGGTTTATTTCTCTATTTATTTCTCTTATTTTGATATTATTTTAGTTATTTATGTATTATTGTTTTTATTATTATTATTATTACTTTTATCATCAAATTGCATTATTGACATTATTGTTACTGGCCTTACATCTAACATAATTGTTTGTTTGTTTTTTATTTACAATTCACATATCTGTTTTTGTTTAAAATTACTTTTAAAATTTCTGTGTTATGTAAGGCTTTCAACATTTCAGTATTTGCTTATATTCTCTAGATTTGCAGGATATTTCTGTGTGAAAAAACAAAATTCTACTGTTGCTTTTACTGCTTTATTGCGAAACTGTGAACATGCTAATTTAATTTACTTACGAACTAACACCGCATCAAGCTGCTTACCTGGATTAAATAAGTGAATTAACATGATACAAAGATGGATGTCACAACGATGTCACCTAAAGCTTTGGAAAAACGTGAGCTGCGGTTTTTCACCATCTTCATCTTGGTGTTTTAAAGTTGATGTGATGAGGAAGAGGTGGATCAGACAGTTAAACTCATTACATAATGACTGAGTTAGTTTTTACTTGATTATACTCTTTTTTTGATTACCTGTGATAATCAACGCACCTGCCTGCAGTGATCTCATCTGTGGCCAATGTTTGAGGTAGTGGCTGGCTGGCATTCTTCGCTGGAACGTTGAACTACACAGGTAGTAAAGCTCCGGCACTTTAGTTTAAAAGTATAGACCTCACTTCTTCTCCCTGTGGTCTTTCTCATTGTGTTTCTCCCTTTGTACAGATCTTCCGTCGATTTCCCTCCCTGGAGTGTTTGGTGAGCCTGCCTGAGCTGTGTGAGTGTGGAGTGTTTTTGGATGTTTGGACCCCCTCCTCCCCTGCCACTACTGTATGTATATCACATTGGTGTTAACTGTAAATAAATCCACTTATCTTGACCTCCCAGAAGCCTGCTCGTGAGTCCTCTCAGCCGGGTATTTGAGACAAAATGTTCCAGCCAGAAATGGACTCGAATTCTGACCCAGTCCACCGCTCAGGAAGCACAGCTCGGCCGACATGAGCAGATGCTCTGCCATGTGACTGGCGAGTTCAGTGCCATGACCCAGCTCATGGCCGAAATGAAGTCAAAAGTTAAGTCATCCATCTGTGTCCACTAATCCACCACTCTCTCAGGTTCCAGTGCCTCTGCCGTTTGTGGATAATTACCCCCCTCGAGTATCGGAGCTCCCGGAGCAGACGTTACCAACTCCCAATGTTTTCACAGGTAACTTGGAAAACAGTGCTGGCTTTCTCACACAATGTGCTGTGATTTTTAGACCGACTTGAAGATCATATGATAGTTCTGTCCGCAACTGATGAATGGCCACGCCTTTATGTGGACTAATGGATTATTATCCAGGACTTCAATAATCATTTTGTGTTTGTCTACCTAGATCAGTGGTTCTCAAACTGTGGCACGTGTACCACTGGTGGTTCTTGGGCTCCCTCTAGTGGTACACGGGAAATCTCCCCCCAAAAATTTAAAGATTAAATAATATGCTATTGTCAAGGTATGCAAAGATGACACGAGAGTTCTCAAGGCTCTTCTGGGAGCCGGAGTCGACCAGAAAAGAGTCCCCGAGTGTGAAGAGCAGCCTTTCCTTTCCGCCAGCAGTCGTGGCCTCTACAGAGTGCTTGCGGGCTCGTTTCCCTGGGCCTTTAAACTGCAAGGTAGCAGAGCGCCGTGCTGCGGCGCCAAAACACTGATGGTAAAAACACAGCCCGTTTCCGCAGTGCCGCGATCTCAGCCACCATCGATGAGTCTGAGGTCCCCAAGAGAATCGGTGTGGGCGCAGGAGATGGCTAGGCTAGCTCGCACTGGAGCCAGCAACTCTCGGAGGAAGAGGTGAGTGAAGAGGAATCCGACGTCATCCATTCCTGTCAAGGACAGCATGCTCTCTATGAGCTTGAGAGTGTTCCATCACCCAGGCCCAAGAGAGAGAGGAATTCCTCGGCCCACTCTACATCGGAGAGAGAGTAGGGCTACTGAAGTTGGGCTAGCTGGTAAATAATGATGTGGTACGTGTTGGCTAGCTACACAGTTATAGTTAGCATAACATAAACACAGTGAAGCCGGAGGAGGAACGCTAACTTTTTTCCACTCGATAAAAGTTAACGTGAGGGTTCCCGATGGTTAGGGACAAATGCAGTTGCATGGCAGGATGCTGCAAACGGACCAAACTTCAGTCAGTTAAAAGATAATCCATTCACAATACGAGGTTAGTCATTAATATACCGCCGCATGGGCTGGGCTGCAGTCACATCGTAAGGTTTTAAAAACTGAGCTTTAAAATGAATAGTGGTAATAAAATCCGAGAGAAGCCAACAGTGATCACTGACTTATTTTTAGGGGCTTGTTCAGATGAAATAAAACAAGATACAAAGCATTAAAAAATGGTAAAATCACAACAGCCTTAATAAACTCAGAGTAGTTTGGACCCGGAAACAGGTTTTATCACGTCATCACGTACACGTCATCCATGTGGACACCGCCTAATTTCTGGGATACACTGTTGAGAAGGGATGGCTGAAACTGGACCCAGCTAACTTCAGCTAGTCCAAAGCACATACCTAGCAGATAAGCTAAAAACAACCCAAAAGCTGTTTGCGTATTGCTGTACAGTTTTCCATCACCATATCTATGGGGTGGAAGGTAATAGGCCACCAGCCATTTTAATTTTAAGTCAGACAGGAGAAGAATATATTTTTAGTGTCAAAGGCATTGCTAATGCTAACTACCTAAGTCAGGGTTCACCAACATAGTGCCCGCGGGCACCAGGTAGCCCGTAAGGACCACATGAGTAGCCCGGGGACCTGTTCTAAAATTAGCTCACTATAACAACTTACCAGTAAGCTGCATCTATCTTTATTTTTTGTTGCCGTTTTTTTTAAATCACAATTGCATTGGTTTCAGTTTGTTAGAGATAATATATATAAAAAAAAAAGTTTATTATTAAAAATTAGATCAGCGCTAGCTGGTCTCCACGGAAACAGTTGCCATAATCAGTGTCTTTACATAGATGAATATCATTAATTATTAATGATAACATATAATTAAAGTTAAATTGACGAAATTTGTTATTTCAGAAGTGTGTGTCAAACTGGTAGCCCTTCACATTAATCAGTACCCAAGAAGTAGCTCTCACTTTCAAAAAGGTTGGTGACCCCTGACCTAGGTAGTAGCAGTAGATTATAATCCAAGATCAATCTCTGATGTGTTGCGCTGTCATTGTAGTGTTTATAGAAAAGAATTGGTAGGAAATTTTGTGCTACTGCAGATCTGGTTGAGCTTGTGTGTGTTGAATTTGTGCGTTTAATATTTTGATTACAATCAACAAGTTCAACAATCTTACTTTAGTGGATTGAATCAGTCATTACCTGACCTTTATAAATATAACTTCAAATTAAAATTGACATTTGCATTACTTTCGCTACAATGACTATAAGTATTTTCTAATTAGTTAAATCAAATAAGTGTTAGCTTGTTGGCCTTATTATAATTTTATAATTATAATTTTACAGTGTAATTAAGACTAATGAATATTAACAGCTACAGTACACTGACACACTCGAGCTAAATAAATATAATGTGTACAATGTCTCCCCCATTACTGCCATCTCACATCAGAATAATTCAAATTTTTAAAATGACAAATATTGAACAGATGCTTTTGAGCCGTGCATTGAATTATGAGCTAATATTTGTCATCTCAGTGACAATAAGGAAGTTAAGTCAGCTCCGCCTCCGTTGTCACATTCTCTTTATCCCCTGTGGAGCTTATGTTATGTCTATATTAATCTCCAGAAAAAAAAGAAAAAAAAACTCTGCCCTCATATTAGCTCCTCCACATGTTACCATGGAAACCTGAAGGCCTGCAATTGTTATATGGGGGAAGGGAAGGGATGGCTGCATAAAGTAAATTGGGAGAACATGGATTTGACACCTAGAAGGCGTATCAGGTAGAGAAGACAGAGGTTAGAGCTCCTTGTACATCACATGTACTGTCATCTTGAGAGTGTCACATTAAAGAATGGAAGGCCGGAAAATCCAGGCAGGAGTGTGAAATGTCACTGATGCTCTACTGTACATCATCAAGTGGCTGTCTCCACTGCAGCAGCCTGCTCCTATTCTGCACTGTTCTTTCTTTATTTTTTTTTTATAAATGTTCCAATGTCAAACTTTGTCATTTTCTACTTACTGTAACCCCTACTGAGAATGTAAGCGGGAAACACAGGCAAAGGCACCCGTGTCTCTTTCCTTTGAAAGAGGAAATATTTTTAAGAGTCAACTCTGTGTGATTTTTAGATGTTTTTCGTTTGTCTGTTTCTTTTCTTTAACATATGTGAAGTAAAAAGTGTAAGAAGAAGAGAGACTAAAGCAAACAAAAAGAGTAAAAGATCTTCCTGAAGTCACACACATAGGGTAATACACTCACCAGCCACTTTAGGCACACTTTGTTACTATCAAGCTGGACCTTGTTTTCCCTTCAGAACTCTCTTAATTCTTCACGGCACAGATTCAACAAGGTGCTAGAAACATTCCTCAGAGATTTTGGTCCATCCTGACATGATTGCATCGCACATTTCCTACATGTGTCAGCTGTATGTCAATGATTTTACTCCCCTGTTCCACCACATCCCAAAGGTGATCTATTGGATTGAGAACTACTGACTGTGGAAGCCATTTGAGTACTGTGAACTCGCTGTCATGTTCAAAAAACAGTTTCGAGATTATGGTGCATTATCCTGGATGCAGCCATGAGAAGATGTGGTCATAAGGGAATGGTCAAGGCATGGACAAAAAAATGCTTTATTGGTTTTAGGGAGCCCAGATGGTGCAGAGAATATATCCCCCACACCATCTTATACTACCACCTGAATCCATGCTTTTATGTTTACACCAAATTCTGACATTACCACCTGAATGTTGCAGGAGAAACAAAGACTCACCAAACTGGGCAATGTTTGCCAATTTCTCCAGGCCACCCACACCCAGTGTGCTCTACTACTTCTTGGTCAATATGTGTTGTGCATTCAGAGATGCTCTTCTGCATACCTTGGTCAGAAAAAGTGTTTATTTGAGTTGATGTTACTTTCCAATCAGCTTGAAGTAGTCTGGTTATTCTCCTTTGTCATCAGATAACTGCTGCTCACTGGATATTTTCTCTTTTTTCTGCTCATTTTCTGTAAACCCTAGAGATGGTCGTGGTCTGCTGGAAAATCCCAGCAGACCACCCCCTCAACCAGCATAATCAACCAGGCTATTTTTAAGTTAACTTAAATTGCCTTTCTTCCCTGTTCAGATGCTCAGTTTGAACTTCAGCAAATCATTTTGAATGCTTACTACCATTCAATGTTACTACCATGTTATTGGCTAATTAGATATATGCAAGCAGCTGAACAGGTAAGTGGCCAGTGAATTTATAACATCTTGCTGATTCAGGATCACTTGCATCAGTTGGCTCTAACTGTATTCATCGAGTTCAAATGTGAGCATGCCAAAATTAAGAGGACAGTAATAAGACCACTGTCAGCTCAGTAAATAACAAAGTGTTGAATTTATTAGTTTGGTATGGGAGGGGGCTTTTTTGTTTTTTAGATACTTCACTATGTACAAAACTAGTCACTAACCAGTTTGACGGAAGGCTGTTAAATATCCAATCTAAGAGGGTACAGTATAAGATTCTGGGTAAAAGCTAGTGGGAAAATATTCTTTTCTTTTAAGAGTTCAAAGAAAAGCACACACCCTGAAATCTACAGGGAGACTGTTTTAGACTCAGAGAGAATTGCAAACTAAATGCAGCATCACTGCAGGCTTTAGCACTGAAGTGAGAAACAGTGAGTGTGTGTTTGCGCACATCTGTTAACGGCATAAACTTTTGAAGAGGTCACTGATGTAATCTGAGAAGTGATTTGAAAACAATTATATGCACCTTAAAGTCAATTTTACAGCTTAAAGGCAGCCAGTCAAGAGATAAGGGCCATATCTGTGCACGGTTAAAGTGTGAAAGGGTTTTGTTTTTGAAATATGCTGCCTCTCATAGTTTTATAATTTGTCTCCAACCTCTCCAGTTCATGTTTGTGACTGCACCCGTTATCCAATTAGAAAATAAAACATGAGTAAATTATTCATTTCTGTGTTGGCAAAAACTGGAAAATGCCCAAGGTCCTCTTGAAGCCTGCAGCCCCCCCCCAAAAAAAAAATTCAGTTAGAAATAAATGAATTCCAATTGAGATTAAAATAATTGGCAACTCTCGAATACACACAAGCTAAAAGAGAGTTTTACCAGACTAGAATTCATACAAGCAGTCCCCAAAAAATAAAATAAACTGTAAAGCTTAAAGCAACATCTCCTTGTCATTGCATCAGTTGTGCCTGAGGAGGGAAACAAAAAAAACTGGTAAAGGAATGCAAAAAAAAAAAAGCACACACACAAAAATAAAAGTTTTGTTGACTGCTTTTTTCATCTGAGACAAGCAGAAGACTCGGTGGCTTTTGTGTCTTGCTTGTGATATAATGTTGGTCCCCAAGCTGCAGAACTTAAGCCCTTTGAAAGGCAACAGTGAGCATTTATTTTACTAAAACAAATAGTCCACATACACTAAGCCAAGATGCAAAAACTGTGCGTCATACTCTCAGTCTGATGTGAAGCTTCATTGTGTGTTGGTGAACAGTCTTTCCTGTGACACACCACGACCTTTATTGTGCCCACGTTGATGATGAGCAGTGATGTCTTCTTTAGCTTAAGTTACATAACCTCATGATTCCTGGCTAGCTAGCTTCATGACGTATCCAGTCATCCTTTTCTGAGTCAGCAACAAGACACAAAACATGTTGTGAGCAAAGTAGTTCTTGCTCATCACATATGCTTCTTATTCTTGCGCACCAAGTGCACGTTTACTGAAGATGGCGTACGTCTACAGCTGTTTATGTTTGAGCGAGTAAAAAAAATTGCCTATTACCTCATCAAATTTGTATAGTATACCTTCCTTTCAGACTCCTGAGCACATCAGTTGAAAAAAGATGTGTGTTTGTGAGAAGATGGTTCACTCATGTAAACAATCCAAAGATGCTTTTGCAACCATAATTTACAAATATATCCATGTATTTTTAGAAACAGCAGTCAAACTATTCTATCATTTCACCTGAATAGCATACATATGTCCTGACCTATGCACCAATGATGGTTAAAGGATTACATTGCACTATCTCTGGGCAATACTTTGTCAAGGTTTCCTGAGAGAGAGAGCGAGAGAGAGAGAGAGAGAGAGAGAGAGAGAGAGAGTCTGGCTGATGGCAGAGAATCTGTTTCAGGGGGAAATAAAATGTAGATTTCGTCCTGGTCACGGAAGAATAGACCAGTCTTCATCAGATAAAATAAGAGCCAAGGGAGCTTGTTAATCCTGTCTATGTGTGCTGTGTGAATGGGAGTGGGTGGGTGTGGGGGCTAAGACAATGGTTTCAGGGTTTCTATGGGAATACTGGTCTGTAGATCCACTAGAGTTGGATGGCATTTTAGGGAAACAATCAAACAACATGAAGGTCCGAACATATTAAACAGCCGGCGTGTCTAAATTAAGACTGTGCCTGTTTTTTTTTTGTTTTTTTTGTTTTTTTAATATATATATGAAATGGCCATTGTTGGCTTCAATATACAGTGTTTCACAAATGTGTTTGACCGCCTGTCATTGAAAAAAAAAAACTCCACACATTATAGAACTTTGTCAGTAACCTGTTTAAAACTAAGAAAATACTAAATTCACTGAATTGAATGAATATTTTTATATCCAAATTTGAGCCAGGACACTGGACCACTTTGAGACATCAAAAATTAATCAAGCATAGCATTCAGTCACTAAAACTAATTTGACTGTTCAGGAATGCAATGGGAAAACTGAACTTCCAATCAAAAAATAACAATGTGATTTTTTTGAAAAGCAGTAAATTTGATAATTAGTGGATAACAACACTAATTATATTCTAGAATAAAAAAATATCATTTTGATTATAGAGCTTGAGCATAATGGTGGAATAATCATTACAAAAACATAAAAAAGTATTTTAAATTACTAATACTGGTAATTTAGGGCAGCTGTGGTCCCAGAGAAATCCCAGAATCTGACTTCAAACCTGAAACTTCTAGGCAACTTGTCACCCAAGCTGCTTGTTGAGCATTTCTATCGCCCATTCTGAAAAATCTGCCCAAACTGGCCCTCCTTAGTAGTAAACATTTTCTGTTATGGTGTATCATGAATCACATGTAAAAATCAATGCGATTGCAAGCAGTAGCTCAAGTCATTGAATATTGTCTCAAAGAAGAAATCCTCATTTCCTGAGCAGTCTTTTGATCACAGTTTAAAAAAAATACAAAATTGTAATCTGACTACTGAATTTGGTGACTTGACTCACACATAGCAGTGTGTGGATGACCCAGGAGGATTTTTAAATCAACAGGCTTCTCCATAACGTAAGGATTCCCCCGAGGTCTCTTGTCTAAATGGGAGAAAACTCGAGGGCAAATCCAGGAGACAGTGTTTCCCAACCTATTGAACTCCAACAAAAACCAGGAAAAATGCTGCCCTTTGCACTAAACTGTGATAAATCCTTAAAATGTGCCAAGGTAACGGATTGATAAATGGATAAATGAAATGGATGCCATCGCCAAACATTAAGGCTGTTAATTCACTTTTGTTAATATATTACTCAGCCACTCTTTCATAAAAATAGAGTGTCCTAGAGGATCTACAAATGGTCTACGTGTCTTGGCAGTCATTTGGTGTGGATTCAACAGTTCAGCAGGTATAAAATGATTGAAGACCTACTTAGTGTTTTTTTACAGTAGAATAAAAGCAATGCATTTCATCAATTGAGTGCCTGCCACATATTGACCCCCTACAATAATGTTACTATTCAAAAATGTATTACTTTAAAGTGTCAAGTCAAATGGGATAATCTCGCTTTTATGACCTGAATTTACACATTTTAAAGAATAGCAGTCACCTAACACTGGGCCAGTTTTTGGGGGGTATTTTTTAGGTGTCTGCACCCAAAAGAAAAAAAAAATCCCAGACATGTCATTGTAAGGATTTAAATGATAGTTTTGATGAGGCAATTTAAGGTAAAGTGCGCACAACAATCAGGAATAAATGAAAAAACAAGGTAGGCACTGATTTCACCTGTCATCATGCTAAAAAGAAGTCAGAGAGGGTCTGACAGCGACGAAAAGAAAAGATGATGCACCCGTGAAGTTTACAGCCTAGAAGGTTTCATATAAAAAGTGAATCCAAAATCAAAGCGGAGCATTTTCCCGTTTCACCTGTCACAGAATTTTTACCTCAGCTCGTTCTCGATTTTTTTTTTTTTTGTCAACATGTCTTTTTTCACACCAAGCTTCTAAAACAAGAAGTTGATGCAAGTAACAGTGATGATTACTGAAATCCTTTTAAGCTGCAAATGGCTTAGTTTCCTTTTTCCTGCTGTGAACAAGCACTTGCAGCAACACGTGGACCTTAAATCAAGCGGAGCCTCGTGGGGGTTTTCAAAATCTGTGTTCTTAACAGGTGATGCATTAGGGGATTAACCTGCTGTGAAAGCAGACTTAATATAGTCAGAAAATGGACATGAAATGCACACACTTGATCAAAAATGTGCATGTGAGAAGATGTGAAGAGTTGCTAGCACCTGTTAGCACCTGAATGGGTTAGAAATTAAGGAAATGAGATGACAGGCTCCTAGAAGGTTGATTATTACAGGATTAGGCAGTGCCATGTGTCATTAATTCAATTTAATGGCAAAATGAAGAGTGCAAAACAGAAAGTGTGTTTTTATGCAACATTACAGGTACATGAATGTTTGATAACTGAGAGCAGATTATGAATAAAAGGTTTTCAGCTGGCTGGCAGAAGTACACCGACAATCTGGAAAGTACTCCTTACATAGAAAGATGGCCCATGTCACTAGCATTGACAAATGACACTGGTAGAGTTAACACAAATGCAGCATGTTACATTATTGGAGTTGAAATGTTACGTGCTATCTGTGACATCATTACTATTTGTAGAAAATACATTTGCCAAGCGTACCAAACGGAATTGAGTTTATTCTCAGCTTCACACCCACTTTCGTCATTTGAAATTTGCAAACCACAAGCCCTCCAGGCAAAAAAAAAAAAAATCAAAATCCAAGGCCATTTAATTGTAGATGAGGTCTGTGACCTAAGCCACGAAGAAGGCGAGATCTGCATTCTTTGTGATCTTCCTGATCTGCTGTACTGCTTCATAAAATTGCAGGGCTTTCACTGTGTGTGTAGTGTTAACACCATGTATACACATTGGATTTACGTGCAATTTATTAATTCAGAAATGCCCTTTTAAACAAATATTGGATGAGTTTAGCAGTAAATATATTACCGTATATCTTCCAATAGTAGCCCCGGCGTTTATTTAAAAAATTATTCTGCCGGCCTGCGTTTAAAAGAGACCGGTGGTTGTTGAAGACCGGCTCTTATTCACTTCTCAGACGGAATTGTCACAAAGTGAGAGGGAAAGAGGACCCAGGTGCGGTTTTTAGACTGAGGTAAAAAGTGCTCCAAAATATATTCCAACATGACTATAGCTCTGCAGCATTGATAATATGTTTGCGCACAGTACTGAACAACAGAAACTACACACCTGCAGTATGTTTGTGTTTAAAATGTTGTCTCTCATGTTGGCTATTGTTCAACACAGTGATTTTGCAGATTCAGTCATTAATATTAATATTTGCAAATAGCCAGACCAGCTAAGCTGACCAAATCTGCATTACTGTTACCGTGTGTGTGTGTGTACGGGTATATACATCTTCGTGGGGACCAAAAACCTGAAATTTACTACTGTATATCTTCCATTAGTAGCCCGGGCGCTTATTCAAAAAATTATACGGCCTGGCGTTTAAAAGAGACCGGCGGTTATTGGGGACCGGCCCTTATTCCCTTCTCAAACATAATGGTAATGGGTAAACAGAGTTCATTAAAAATAAAAAAATTGGCACTACAATAAGGTATGGTACATTATTTACGGCCACAAAATGTAGGCAACGACAGCGGATGAACATTTCAGGATTTAATGAACTTATCAATACAGCAGAACGGTAGTAACAGTATTAAAGCAGTATATAATGATGAAAAACAGGCATCTTGCCAATGATGCCACCAACACTGGCCTGCTACCAGTCCAAACTTTGCACGAGCTCCACAAAGTCCCCTGCTGAACGTAAGGAAATGCAATGAGCTCCAAACTTAAGCATACCGCAGGACATGACATGAGATTGGATACGGTAATAAGATACAATAAATTACAGTACTTACCATCTACTTGTTGTCTGAATCGGAAATGATTGCTTTGTTATTTGCTAGTTGTTCTTCATCTTCCTCTTCTTGTGGTGGCAATACAGGTACTCCCATTGGTCGTTGTCGCGCAGTAATCAGTTTTGCACTCCCAGCATGGCATCCTTAAAGCAGTGGATGAGATCATCCTCAGATCCATCGCATGCATTGATGATTCCACAATCCTTGAAGGATTTTCTTATTATTTCTGGGGTGATTTCTTGCCAAACTGATATTATCCAGGTCACTAACAAACGTTGTTCAGGTGCTCTCAAATTTCTGCCAGCTATAAACTCCTTATGTTCTTCCCTTGCCAGCCAATTATCATACAACTCTCAAAGCTTATCTTTGAAGGGCTTGTTCCAAACAACATTAGCTGGTTGGACGTATTTGGTGCAACCACCATAAATAACTGATTCCAATGATTTCGCTGCCCTTAATTCCATCTGCAGTTTGCTGATTGGCAACCCACATCACAAAAGAGACAAGCTTGTCAATAAGTTCTGGATCCTTCTGCGCCAGCAATGTCTTCTGACGGAGCGATAAATGATGGCATTTCATAAATTTGTCAAGCCAGCCAGCACTGGCTACAAACATTTCTTGTCCTTTTGAAGCATCATCAATCTCCGTATCAAAAATCCACTTCGCTTTCGTGCGGATCATTTTCCTGGAGACACGCGCAACTTTCATTCTTTGCTCAATAATCCATGTTAACAGCAGTTCATCTAATTCTTCGCTCACTTTCTTAGCCCCTCCACCAGGCAATCGTTTACTTTTTGCACCTTTTTCTGCCGCCGTTTTCTCAATTTTTTTTTATCCACCACAAAATGTCGTGCAGCTTCTTCGCCTGAATGTTCTTTTGCGTATGTTACCGCACGCATTTTGAATGCTAAATCAAATGACCATTTCTTTCCCATTACTTACACTACAAACACAAGCCCGTACGACCCTTCCAAAGGCAAAACTGTGAGTGTAGGTAAAGGCTAACAGGTCACCGAGAAAGAGACGGACTTTTTCACGTGACTGTCCAGACGTGTCTAGAGAGTGAAGGAATTTCATCTTCTCCTTTGCCTTTCCACTCACCTCTGCCCTCCATGTGGGGTTATGATTGACGTGGAGACGAAAGGGCAAAATGTACACAAAGAAATTTTGTTTTGACTTTCTTCCTTCCAAGATAGCATCCGATGACAAAGCATTTTTGACATGAATAGGTATTTGCCATATGGTTTAAAATCCGAGTAGGAAAAAAGTGATATTTTTTATTGTACAAACCACAAACATGTTTAACAAATGATTTTCAGAACTTGAAATGCAAAATAAATAAAAAGTAAATAAAATAAATAAATTGCAAAATAAATAATAGTAAAATGCCTCAGGCGTTTTTTGTACATCTATTTACAAAATG
Source organism: Pelvicachromis taeniatus (assembly GCA_015108175.1). Lineage (NCBI taxonomy): Eukaryota > Metazoa > Chordata > Actinopteri > Cichliformes > Cichlidae > Pelvicachromis > Pelvicachromis taeniatus. The sequence continues at coordinate 2,696 of VURO01013909.1, read as the reverse complement.
ATCAGGTGTCACAAAAAGACTTCACACAAATTATTTGTGCCATTCAAGAAAAGGTTTCCTGTCCACCACAAGACACAGATGCACAGCACAGGCTAGACACTTGTGTCGCTGTCAAAATCAATATCGCTGTCAATCGCTTGTTGCCGTAACTTGCCGTGGATTGGATGCCTGGAGTGTGTATAAAAGCCTGAGGATCCTGCACGTTCAGACAGGCTGATAGGCAGGTGGACTGCTACCCGGAGCAGCACTTGTAGTGTCCCTCTCTGTCAGAGGGTTGAAGGTCTACTACTACCCGGCTACTATTGAAGACCGGTGTCTGTTTGCTCGACGTGGTTTCAAACCCGGCAATTATTAGAAACCGGCGTTTAAAAGAGACCGGCGGTTATTGGAAAATATATTTTTCCAATAATATTTCACACTCAAAAAGTGGTTTTAGTGTCAGGGTTACAATTAGGTTATGGTTAGGTTTAGGGTAAGGGTCAGGGCCATTCATTTTTAATGGTTAGGGTAAGTGGCTAGAGAAAGCATTATGTCAATGAGATGTCCCCACCAGGATATAAATACACATGTGTGTGTGTCTGTAAGATATTCATTATTCTGAATAAAAGAGTGCAATGTTTCTATGGTTCGCAGCAGAGATAAATATATGTAAATAAAATGTCATCATGTGATTGGTTGTCATCTTCTGTTTCGTACCTGGCTGCTCCGTGATGGGACAAGGAGGATGTGTCCTTCTATTCTTTTGATGTAAAAGTTAGGAGACTGCAAAACACCAAGACATATGCACCTCCATCTGTCTGTGGAGCTTTTTTGATGGTTTCATAGCACAGTCCTCACTTGTTTATCAGAATAGATTAAATCTTTAAAAGATATGTTATGTTCTACTCTCATCAAAATTTGAAAAAAAAAAAAAAAAAAACAGCCCCCAAAAAAACTTCTGCTGAAGTTTTGCCCACACCCACCCGCTTTCTCTACTCCACAACAAATTTCTGCTTTTATCACAGCGAAAACAATACCAAAAGCACAAAATTGTCCTGATAAACAATCAAAAGTCCTTCATTTTCTTATGTATTACTTCTTTGTTAGGTTTTTTTTTTTTTGTTAAATCAAAGCAG
>VURO01013903.1:74473-102209 GCA_015108175.1 Pelvicachromis taeniatus | reverse complement strand
ATATATATGAAGAAACTGTCTTTGTTTATAACATTTTAATCTGTATGAGTACTTTCAATATAAAGCACAGGGTCAAACACACAGTGCAGAGGTAATCACATTACCTATATATAGCTGGGACTGTTATATCTGTGCTCTCTTAAGCTCATTAAGTGTCTCTGTTCTGCATAGATGAGCCTAACACAGTGGCTGATCATCGAGATCAGTTTGTCCTCTGTAAGTCAGCGAGGATGATATTTAACGGGTTAGGAAAGTAGAGAACTACTTTCTTGCTACTTCACATAAAACCTACTGCCACCAGGTGGTTGTGAAAGACATGGCTCTTTACTTGAGATAAACATCAGCCTGGTGCTTTGATATTGGCTGTGTGCTGGTTTAAGTAAGTAAAGTGTTAGATCTCCAAAGAGACGGTGCAATTTTCAGGTTTCTGCTGGCTCGTTATTAGTCCCTGTGTGCATCATGGAGCCTTGACTGTTGGCTGTGGGGCCCTTTGTTTGATGTGATCACGGTTCATTAGTTGAGGACATATAGATTTTCTCAGCGCAGTAGTTTTGCTGTGTTCCTCACACCTTTCACCTTTAAGTCAGCCACAAGAATCGATTACTGATCAAAAGACGCAGCAGCAGTTCCAAGATCCATTTAAGCAGAAAAGACAACACAGACTCTTTATTATGACATACAGACTTTTAAATATATATATATCTTTTTGTTTGAGTATTTTCTTACATTTCCTGCCAATTACAATGCTGCCCACTGAATGATTGCTAGCACAATGAATTCACATCAAGCAGACACAGATCTCATAGACATAGTATCATCAGAAGAAGCTACCAGGCCATATATTACTGTATCTATAGACAATGAAGTCACTTTCACACCAGCCAACACAAATAAAGCTTCTAGATGATTCCAACATTTAATTTATGATCTCTATTCGACCAGATGGACACTCAACCGACGAAGACCGACAAACAAACAGTGTACCAGATATGTAGTTCTTGTTTCTTTTCATAACAAAAATAATAATAATAAAATAAAAACACAAAAAAAAACTTTAAAAATATATTCACCTTTGCGAGGCATCAACTTAAAAACAGATGTACAAGTCATACTTCTAATCTCAACATATAAATATACACTATATACAAAATAATCTTATAAAACATAGAAAGAGAAAAATCAGTGCCTCATATACTTAAATTACTAATGCAATACTAATCTTACAAAATAACATTATTGATTCAGTAATTTCCATTGAAGGCGTTCTTGGTACGATAGTCACAACATGTATCTCTTTGTCTTTATTTAAGGGAGATTTTGCATAAAGTAAAACAAGGCCTTATTATGAGTTTTCCCTGCACGGAGCTTTAGCATATTGCATCATTTGATCTTTCGATGTTACCTCAATGGGGTTGTGCAAAGAAATCAAGCTAAGCAGGGCACAATAATTCCCTTCAAAAAGGGGGTATAAGGCTTTGTGATCAAGGCTGAATACATTCTTTATAAAACGGATTGAATTTTCAAACGATAACCCTAAACATCTCTCAGAAATGAACCGTTTTCAGTAGTTTTCTTTTCTTTTTTTCAGTCCCTTTTTCTTTTCTCCTTTAGCACAATGCTGGTTTTTGTTTGCATAGCGCGTCGCAGGTCAGATGAAATGGAAAAAAAGCTGGCTCCATCAACATTCCCGTTGGCGCCGAGTTGATTTGTTTGATTGCCGATTACTGCAATAAGATGGAAAGCGTCCATTGGGATAGCCCACTTCTTCCAATCAGCATGCAGGCACACGCATCTTGGCCAGTTGCCCTCAGAGGAACTTGAACAGAGCGGACGAGGCTGCGAGAACAAGCCTGATTTGCTCATTATTTCCCTTTATAAAAAAAAAAAAAAAAAATCCTAGTCTTTACATTCGCACATAGATTAGTAGCTTTACTTCTATTGCATTCAGAGAGCACACAAGCTCTATCCAGTTATCAAGTTTTCAAGAGCAGCAACTTGCGTTTAAATAAATCCCAGTCTCTCCACACTTGTAAACAGTCCACAAGAAATCCAATGTTGACGATGAATAATATATTCCATTCATTATACCTGAAAGAGAAGGAGGCCAAACGTTTAGTGACAATCACAGCAACACGTGCAAGATCTAAATGACCACTTATTAAAGGGCTGGAACAAGCAAATAGATTTACCTCAGTTGCAATGATGCATTCATTTTTCTCTTCTGCTATTACGAAGACAGTCTGGTACATTGAATCTCCAGAAGAACTTATTGTAGATATTCTACACTCTGGTCTCTCACTGTAAAGACACAACATGTCAGGCGCATGGTACAAAAACAGTGCATGGTGGTGTGACTCAACATGTGCATCTCTTCTCACCAACCTACCTGCACATTCTACTTAAATGTTTCATGTCTTCTATTGACTTTTCACAGTTTTCATCTTTGCCCACAAGGGACAGTTCATCCTTGTACCTCGCGGAGGGTTTATAGTCCAGGTGGTAGTGGTTGATGTATTTGTGGTTAGACTTTTCCCTGGGACAGTCCACCTCCAATTCAAACTTTTTATTAGTGTTCTTGAGCTCTAGAGTAGAGATGAGGTTCTCCTTCTGAAGGTCAACCTTGGAGAGGTTGTTCATGGTGTCCGAGTCCTGCTCCTTATCCTTCTGCTTCTTAATGTGTCGCATCACCGCCGCTGCCATGCACAGAAGCACCAGAACAGCCACTATGCCTACGCCCAAAACAATGGCTGCCAAGTTTTGCTTGTAACTGGACCCGCTTGTTGTGGGGCTGGGGGTGTTGGCTTGATGCTCACTGTTGAATTGACACTGGGGGCCAGTGTAATGGGCGGGGCAGATGCAGGTGGACTGGCCTTTGCCTCCTGTGGTGCAGGTCCCTCCATTGAGGCAGGGTTGAGAGGCACAGTGGTCTGTGGGCTTGTCACAGTGGCGGCCTGTATACCCTAGGGGGCAGGTGCAGGTGTAGTCGTTGATGCGATCTATGCAGGTGGAGCCGTTTGCACACGGGTTTGTGGCGCACTCGTTGACGTTGATCTCGCAGCGCAGTCCCGTGAAGCCTGAGCGACAGCTGCACACTCGGAGATTACCGCGGATCACGCAGTGTCCACCTGCGCAAAACACACCATCATTATTGATTGTTGCTGATGTAGAAATATGATACATATATGCTGTTGCAGCGATGAGTGTCTGGTGTCTTACCATTGGTGCATTGCAGTGAGGTACATTTGTCCACCTTCTTCTCACAGTTAAGTCCAGTGTATCCTGGTGGACACTCACATGTGTAACTACGGCCATTATCCCTTTCTCGGCATTTGCCATCATGGAAGCATGGTTTGTCTGCACAAGTGAGCACCCTGTGTTCACAGTGTTGTCCTTCAAATCCCTGCAAACACTCACACCTATACCCATCTTCAGAGTCCTGCAGGAGAAAACATATAAAGTTTATCACAAAAAGTGTCAGATGTTTTTTTATCACATCCTGTTCACGAATGCCCCAACAAACCCCATTATCCTTAGACCAAATTCTATTTACAGTACATCGTCTGTGAACTGGGTCATCCAGTGACTTGACAATCGATAGCATCCTCCTGGACTAGCAGATAGACGGAGGCAAAAACAAAAACAGGAAAGCCTGTGTTGTGGGAAAGGAGAGAGAGAGACTTCCGGACTCACCAGGCAGCGACCTCCGTTGTGGCAGGTCTGCCTGTCACATTCCCTGACCTCCGATTCGCAGTTAACCCCAGTGAAGCCTGGCAGGCAGGTGCAGGTGTAGCTGCCCTGGCCTGTGTTCAAACACGTGGCCCCGTTTGCACAGGGTTTATGGTGGGTGCAGTAGTTCAGGTCTGTAAACAAACAGGAGGAAACGTGACTGATGGAACCTAAAAGAGGGATCACGTCAAAGGAGCCACACATTTTTCGCTTTTTGCATTATCCTTTGAGACAAAGAAGTCAGGAGTCGCTCTCTAATTCACTCACCTTGGTCACAGAAGATGCCCCCCCAGCCTTCTTTGCAGTTGCACTTCCAGGGCTCTTTACAGGTACCGTGTTTACAGGACGGATGGAGTTTACACACATCACAAAAGAGGCCCTGCCAGCCCGTTCTGCATCTGTTCACACAAAACATAATAGCTGGATCACCCACAAATCCACTTTCATCTGCTCACTTGCATACAAGAGCCACAATAAGCCTGACAAAAGGGGAACCATAGTGAAAAAAGTTCACTTTGTACTCATTGAGTTCTTTATATCCCTTATAAGTAGGGCTGACTTTTATTTACTCTTTTCGCTGGCTAATTCTGGGACAGCAAACCAAAGTGAATACTCACTTGCACTCTCCAGGTAATGTGCAGTTTCCGTTCCTTTCATTGCAGCCTTCAAGACAGATTGCTGAGAGAGAGGGGGGTTGGGGTTAGTTTCATTAACTTATTAGGCATTTATTAAAACAGCATTTATTTATTTATTTTACTCTCTGGTTTATCAATAAAAAAACAATTTCATGTTCAGTGTTGCGAGGCACACTGATTTTGCGTGATGTTTTTTCACAGTTAAACGCGGTTAGAACGCAGCAGATGTTTGTTCTAAAAAAAAAAAAAAAAAAAAAAAAAAAAGCAGGACAGCTGCCCCATTGTTACGGGCGCACTGTTCGAGCCCCGAGTGCAGCTGCCGCCCAACACCGCCTCCACAATAGGGCCTGCAATTTAGTGGCGCGTGGCGGGCGATAATGCCGCGATTAACCCCGACGTGTGCTGCCGAGCGACCACCGCCCTGGATTAAATCGCACGCGCCCAGAAAGAAAGCAGCATCAGGTTGGCTGTCGTCAGATTTCAACTGATGCGCAAATTCTGCTCCGCTTCCTCGCGTCACACGCACGCACACCTGTGATCATGTGGCCTAACTGGTCATTTAATATGGGCCAATTGGAAATGTGCAGGTTAGTTAAAGGATTGAGAGAAAAATAAATGCTCAAAACCTCCCTTATCGTCCTTTGTAGTTATCCTAATAAGCGCCATAAAGCTGTTAATGGACTGTTTTTTATGCTTTCAGGCCTGTTCCCTTTAGGACTCATGCGCAGGCAGCCGTCCTGAAATCTGACTCATGACCTTTTTTACAAACAAAGAAAAGTGCCCATATGGTGTCTTCACTCTTGCTTACGTTCTTGGCAGTATTCTCCCTTCCATCCCGGCAGACAGGCTCTTTCCCCATCAGGCTTGCAGGTGTAGTGGCCAAAACGGTCGTCTCTCGGAGCGCACATTTTGGAACAGTCCCCGTAGTAATTTTTATTGCAGATGAACCGGTATGAGTACTCTAGCTCCGTCTGCCTGCCGCTGAGCACATCCTTGGACCACTCACGCCCTATTCCCAACTGTCTTTGGATGGGAAAAGAACTAATCAAGAATTCGGGGTTGGTGGTATCTGTGAATAAAACAAAACAAAACATTTAATCCCATTTAAGCCACAAACTGGGTCATATGAGGCACTGATTTATTAAATTTAGGCTGCTCTATGACGTAAATACATCTAACAATTATTCATTTTAAGACGATACACAATTTAAGATGCCTACTTAAAAGGTCTCCCTGAAATTTCCCTTGCCTTCACTTATCGCCATTATGCGCCCAGTTCACAGGAATTAAAAAAGAAAGAAAGAAAAGAAAAGGTGTAAAATCCAGGAAAAGGCTGTCATGGGACTTTTGGCAAGGCTTCAAATTCCCACTTAAGCGATGTACACTTTCCCATGCCTGCCAAAAATAAACCAAGGGAAGTACAATTGTGTTTGGCGAGATTTGATTGCAAAGGATTGTCGTGTGACTCATGACATCCTAACAAACACGAACCCATGACGCTGAAACGCCAGATGCGTTTGCCAGCACTTCATACGTTCATCACGTTTCTGATAAAAGCGGACTTTTCAGTAACAAGCAAGTTACACCCACAATGCCTCCCTCTAGTGGCGAAACCCCAATAGGCATCTCCTCACCTCCGCGTTGCTCCGCTGCAGGAGAATACCAGGCTTCAATAACTAAGGAGAAAGCACCCTGTGGGGACAAATGAGGGAATAATGGTCACAAAACAACCTGAGGATCTCATATCTTTAGCTTTGTTTGGATGAAACAGGGGATTGGGGGTCCTGTAAAGCGGGACAACACTTTATCTATATAAAAGAAAGCAGGTGTACTTAATTCAAATGATCCATGCATCAGATATGGGTGTCATATATGAGTTCACATAGTTGAACTGTATTCTCAGTTTTAGGCAAAAAAGGGCAAAACAAGTCATCTGATCCTTAAGTGTAGTTTAAATGGCACACGTTACATTTTACTGGTGTGACAAAAAGTATTAGTATAAGTATTATATGCAAAATACATTTGAAAGTGCTGTTTGGTAGAAGCATTTTTATCACTTCTCAGCTGTGAAGAGCGCCTTTTTAAACGCGCGGTGTATATTTGGTTTGGTCTCTGCGTAAAAGTGTCAAACGAGTGCGCACGACAGGACAGGTGCTTTTACCGGCCAGGTGAAGTTGAGCGGAAGGCGTAGCCTGGCGTCCGGCCGGATGCTGAAGGAGTCGGTGCCCAGAACAGGTGTGGTGGCCTTGCCAAATATGCAGTTTCCAGGTGACACCTCCTTCTGGTAGTTCTTCAAACAAACCTTGAAATAAGTCCTGCAGCCACTCATGCCGCAGCTAAGCCCGTTTGCCAGCAAAGCTTTCGTGTTCTGAAAATGATTCAGCTCTATCTCGAACACACCCGTTCCGAAAACCTAGAAGGAAATAAAGAGTGAGCACAGAAAAATACATTTTTCCCCGAACATTTTTTTTTCTAACACAAAGATTTAAAAAAAATTTTTTTTTAAATACCTGAGTAGATACTGTAATAACTATTGCGAGGACAGATGTGAACCAAACGGCCATCCTTTAGTTTTATGTGCGTATCCTTAAAAAAACAGTCTGTCCTCCCACAAAAAAAGACGCTCCTATTCCAAAAATGCAGTGACGATGAAATAAAGTGATCAGAATAAATAGAATCCTTTTCTTTTTCTTTTCCTCCAACGCCTGTAGGACAAGATCCAGCTCCACAATCCGTATCCAGAAGAAGAAGTTGGGAAAAGACCGAGTTATCCGTGTGCTTGAGGTTAGACAAATATCAGTAACGTCAATATCCACAAGTGAGTCATTCTGCGGTCTTTATGTTGCCCATCCATCGTGCCGGTTAGTAGTTGTTTGAGTTTGCTGTGCTGATGTGAGCCTTGTTTTGCCAACAGTGATGCGGGCATGTGGCGGAGCATCAGCGCATAGTGACTCCCAGTGAAGGATGCTTGACGTCCCTCCTCAGTTTTTATACCCCTTTACAGACAATGTCAGTGGATAAACACCGCCCACTCCCCTCTCCACTATTTTTTTTTTTGTGTGTGCGTCTCTGTCTCTCTCTCTCATGGAGTGTCATCAACATGTATACTAATTTAGAGGAGTTTGTTCCTGAAAAAAACAATTAAACAGTAGATTGTTTTGGGGTTTGTGTGTGTTGAGGGTGGGGGTCTTAAATTACGGTGTTTCATAGTGTTAATATAGATGAAACTTTCAGGCATCCAGAATTTTTAGATTCATTGTTGCCTGCCATGAAAAAGCCTGTAAGCAAAGCTGTCTTCGGGGGTCACTGATTGTGCCTTTTTCTTCCCCCCTGTGTTTATTTTAGAAGATGGAGCAGGAGACAGCCCTCCCCTAAACGGATTTAAATTTTAAACACGTGGTGTCACTCATAAATCAGGTGAGGAAGCCGTTTTTAGAGGCCAAGACCCTCATATAAAGTAAAATATTAAGTCCATAGAGACCATTTCTTAATACTTTAAACTGATTTGTATCGTATTGATTTCTATAAATGGGCAGTTATCATGTGAAACGCTTATGTGCGGACAAACACAAAGCTGAGATTGTACTCGTAGCTGAGCGCTGTTTGTTGAACTAACATCCACATGGCAGCTGAAAAACAGTCTTCTTCTTTCAAGTGTGTGCATAATTGTTCCAAGAGGGAAAAGAAAAATGAACTCAAACGAGTAAATGAAGGCGGCAGAGCAAATAAATTCACACGCCATATGCAATTTTATCTCATGAAAACTCACGCTGAGCGCAGGCATTGTTACCTTTATCACCCCTGCAGCGGGCCAACTTGTCTGGGTGGATTTACAGTGAGGGAACAGGATTCAGTAACCGTTCCCTGGCCATGAAGGTGTGTGGCTGAACGGCTCTCCTGCAGAGATGACATCATCTCTACCCCCCCACCTTTGACTTATAGGTTTGAGGTTCCACTTTTGGGCAGAGACAATGGACTATTGAGTTTGGAGGAGTGTGAGTAATAGGCTCAGACATCTCATACTTCTTCTGTATTGAAGTATTTGGCGTTCCCACCATTGACTGAATCACACAGATCCTGTGGTGGTGCATCAGTGCAGTCTCGTACGGTGCCTGCTTTAAACCGTGCACCCTTGCTCTGTTTTGTGTCAAAAAAGGACCCGAATTTGCTTATCTATGGGGCATCTCGCTGGTATATATGGCTCCCACAGACTCTAGAGCCTCATCAATCTCTTAAGACATGTGTAATGGTGTGCCTGCCTTCCCTTCATACACATCAAAACACCCGTACACTTTAATATTTGATGGAGTCTGGCTAAGGTTTCTCAAGTGCAGCTCAGGTTTCAATTCCTTGTAAAGTAATTGGACTGTGCTAAACAAGCAGTGATGCTTGGATTGGAACATCTTGGTGCAACATGAGTGAAAACGTTGGCTTGGGCGAGATACGGAGAAGCGCCTTTGCGGTGATGCACCAGACTTTGTTAATATTTACAAATTGTGATTTTATCACTGTCGTTATATTATTATTGTTACTATTATCTAAATGGGGAGAAACCCTGACCTCGATTAATAAGGACATTTTAGTCCTTAGCTCTATGAGTTATTTACTCCTGGCCAATGCAAACAACAGTATAACGGAGTCTTTTCTGCTGTGCTGCTCTAGAATAAACACGGCCATGGAAACAGACATCGGCCCACCGCAGTTTCATCTGCAGCCTTGCCTGGGACATCATTTTTCTTCATGACAGTATTTTGTAAAGCCGACTCGTGATTGTTCTATGTATATATTCAGCTGGCATCCAAATCCTAAAAATAACATTTTGATTGGAAAATGAAGAGATATGAAAGCGGCTGCTGACTCATTTTGGACTTATTTGGCAAGTTGCTATTGGTGAGAAACGGCTTGATGCAATTGTTTAGATCATGGGAAGTCTCATTTATTTATTCATCTTTTCCCAGGAAAACTTGCTCATGAGTTATAGATTTTAAAAGGCCAATCAGGTGCGCACTGTTTGTAGGTTCATAGAGGAGGTTTGCTTGTTTTCTTTTTTTAATTACGTGTGAGGATATGAGTCGGGAGGATGCTTACTCAAAAGTATGTGACGACTGTCACACCAATACACTTTTATACTGTTGGACTTGATATTTACAACTCGCATCAAGCATATTGTGTCCCGCATAAAGTTAGCAGGGATCAAAGACTTTCTCAAATTAATTTTTCATTCGCTTAATGTCACTATTTATTTACTGTAAATTTTGCCCTGGACAGTAAACCTTATAGTACCCAAGTGAAAATTCACTTGCTGATGTGAAAACATTCAGCGCTGTGGTTTTGTCATGTGTCAGTTTTAGATCCAGTCAGGAGCATTTTTTTCTTTTTATTACATTATTGTGTCACATTATACCACAGTCTTGGTCACTGTTCCAATAGTATCAACAATCTGGTAAAGTGCAATAGAAAATTAGGTACAAAGCTAACAGATGGCCCCCTTTTAGTTCAGATATCTGGCCTGTTTAATGCGCAGCAGTTTAACACTTCTTTACAGCACATTTGATCTCTATGCCCCAATCTGTCCGGCCAATCAATGGGGCTTTTGATGTGCGCTGCCAGTGGGTCTGAGGCTTCTAAGCATGTCGCGCTGGGAGGAGAAATCACCTGCTGTTGCAATTAGAAAAACATGGGGTGGTTCCATTCTCTCACAGCACCGTCCTCAACCTAAGGAGCTCTTACTCTTACGCTAAAGATACAGAAAACACCCCCTTAAATATACTTTTGAAGCGAGTATTTCAAACCCAAATTGTTCAAACGTAAGTATGTAACGTAAGTGTGGGAAACGTAAAAAAACCCCCCAAAAAACAACATTTCCAGAGAGATTTTAAGGATTAAATGGTTCTCACTCTAGAGAAGAAAGCATGATTATGCATGTCTTGCCCGATGAAGTATAAATCAGCGTGATTTATGTGACACTTTTGGACCTGAAAGTCATTACTGATCAGCTTCTGCATATGTTTGCAAGTTTTTGAACATATGGCCTAAATTACCATGTTAAATATCGCTCTGGATGTCTGCTTTCACTCAGTTTAAACCTTCAGCTTCAATTTAAAGCTCCTGACATTGTGGTTGCCGGTTTAATAAGAGCCCGAGGGGCTGTTGTGGAACGTTCCAGCCACCATCTTTCTAAGCTGTTGACAAAACACGACCATGCCAGCAATCCTCCACATTTGCACAACAACCGTCAAAACACTGTGGTCACTGGCACCACGTCGTGATCCATGGAGGTGTCAATAAAAAGCCTTGTGGTTGCTGAAAAGATGTCTGGTAGCTAAATGGCATCCTGCATGCCTTCAGTGTATGATTTATGACTCAGGGCCACGTCTTTTCAACAAGTTCCGCTCAGTTTAAATCGCTTAAAATGGACCAGATCATGTGTGTAACATCTGTCTGTGTGCTAGTATGCCCCCCAAAAAACGATATAGCACACACCGCTCTCGCACCATGAATGGTCTGTGACGATTCAAACCACCCCCCTCAATGTTCAGTATTGATCCTAACCGAACAGCTCCGCCTTTGACACGTGCAGGGATGCTGGATAATCACCGCATCTGTCAGCTTAAGCTAAGCAGTGTCATATCCTGCTGCATTTTTAGCAGATGAGTTTCCTTTCTTTCCCTTGTATTTTTTAACCATTGTCCTCAAACAGACAATAAATATGAAAAGGACACGGCATGAAAGCCAAACATGTTTTTGTGTCCATGCAGTTGTTGCATGATTACCAGTGCAAGGATAGCTGTTTGCGTGGAAGAAGCTACTGTAGCCTTGAGGAAATCCTCCTTTCCCAAAGTCAAAGCATAATTGCTTTACGCAAGCCAAAACGGCACAGCAGGAACAGGAAGGAGATAAATGGATGTGAGGGAAGAACGTGCTGGTGTGAAGAGGGTTGTTAAAACCACTAGAGCGAGCCAATCAGTGAGACCAGACAGAGTATGAATTGGTGTCCCACAATTCACACACTAACCTCACTGTTATTGGGGAGGCGCGAACAGGTGCATTAACCTTAATGTTCTGTGCAGTACAAGCTTTTTAATGGTTCCTATTAGACGCATTTCACTGAAGTCGCCCGGCTTTGAGAATCGGGAAACTGCCATCAAAGTAACTGGCAATATTAATCTTCAAAGATGCAAGAGTTTTGGCCTCAGTGTCACCGTAGGGGAAATTCACAGTAATCACTGAACACCATCAGCGTGATTAGCGTCTGGTAATTTCACCTTGGCATGCCACGCTGTTAGATGCTGTGATCTTGTGTGATAAGGGTCTGTAGTTCTGGTTTAATTATCCAGAGACTTAATGATCTCTTATCTGCTGTTCTTCCTCCACTTCCTGAGCGGGCAAGGGGGCGGGGGCACATGACCTCTAAAGTACACTACACTTTATTATTGTTTATTTATATAGACGGACCTAGGAATATTTTAGGAGGGTCCCTTGTTTTTTCCTTTGACGATTTGAAGTTCCTAGTTGTCCTTTTCCTTTTCGGTGTATGCATAAATAGTTTCCTACCTTTGCATTCAATTTCACAAACACAGATTCCTGGGAATTTGTCCCGCTGGAAGTTACACGTGGGAGAGTTATGTTTGTGGGACGTGTGGCTTATTAGGCGAAAGGCTCAGGTAGTGCGAGGCCTTGCTGTGCTCTCTTGTCCTACCAGAAACTATCAGCGGCCGTCAGAGTGAAATGTGACCTTCTGTTTGGATTCGGTTTAATGAGTTGAACTGAAGTTGACCTCATCACCCACTGTGTACACACATACACACACACTCACACGCACACACACACACCGTCCCATCTCCACTCTGCAGGACAAACAACAGATGCAAACCCTTTTGTATAAAGTGATTGTTATCCAAGTCAACTTAAGGCTTGGCCGTGATATTAACAGTAGTGCAGCGCACAGATTGCACATGTATACATTTGCACGTCCAGTTTGTGTTCCTGTGGACAGTGAATTAGTGGGAGCCATGCCATGTTTGACATCATTTAGGTCCACTTCCATGCTTACCCAGCCTCAAAACGTGACAGCAGGGGCTCAGAGGGTGCTTGAGTCTGAGCATGGTGGTCAGAAGTCTGTGTGGAGCCAGTTTGTCCAGTAATGACTCATTGAGGTTGAATCTTTGCAGATGAGCCCGTGTAGAAGGGCTTCATGTTTACAGTGATGAATATGTTCTCACAGTGTCATACTAATGGGCTTCAGCAGTGATACACCACTGGGCCTCTGTTCTGATGTCAGGCCTGTTGCGCGAGAGGCTCCCTCGCTGCCAGGCCCTAATAGCTATGGGCTGTTGTTCCAACTTGACCCCACGAGTCCCAAGTTGCCTCCTCTGATTTGCCTCTTATAGGCAATTTTCATATCGCTGTCCAATATCTGACATATCTCAAGATCTCTATTCCTTCCAGACCGTATTCATACAATAGATGTCATACTTTTAATATAACCTAATTTTAAAAATGCATCGCTCTGCTTTGATTGCATTTTAAAGAAGTAATTTCTTCCTTATGTGGAAAAAAAAAACAAAACCCATGCAAATCCAGAGGGTAGAAGTAATGATTCCTCACTGTCATTTTGTGGCGTAGTAACGGATTGATGCATTCGTAAGATACACAAATATGGATTTGCTATGTTTTTGTTCAGCACTGGCACATTTCTGGTAGATTTAGATGAATCATTTACTGCACCATGCAAATTAATCTTTCTGCACAGAGTTTGTGTTCTCATACACTCCACAGTGATTTAGTAGCAAGGGTGATAAATGACACTGATAGCATATGTGTAGACTTAGCACATTAGGGCTGTAATTTATTTATCTTGCTGCCCTGTGCTGTTGGAGTGGAATTCTGAACATATACCACACATCTCTTGTATATGTGGTGCCTCTACCAATGTCATGGTGAGTAAAATGCATAATTTCTATTTTTCAAAGTGACCCAAAAAAAATTATTATTATTTTTTAGAAATTAAATAAGATATAAGATTGCATCTGTCTGCAACTTGCATTGGTGTGTTTGCTTTAATGTAATGAATTAATTTATAGTGTGTCAAAATATTATTGTCGGAGCAGATAAGGCTGTCGCAGCAAAGCAGGGTCTACCCTCAATCCAGCTATCAATACTCTACTGCTTATCAGGGTCCAGGACGCTAGGCCTGCAGCATACGCACAGCTGGCCAGACCTCATATACCTCCACCACCTTCAGTTCCTTCACCTCTGAGGATCTAAAAGCAATCACAACAAAGAGTTATGTGACGATTATGTAACCCAACTGAGTCTTTCAAGTGTCTGATCAGATGTTGGCTTGATGTTAGCCGATCAGATCAGGTGTATATGGGCTTATATGTGCATTTGTTTAGCTTATTTGAAGAACCAAAGCAAAACTTTATTGTTGGAGTTGGTGTCCATTAGGAGTTGCATGCATGGTATCTTTTAAAAATGTACATCCTCTGCAAACAGGTATTAAGATTTAATGAGATCTTTGATTTTTTTTTCTTTGGTCGTAGAGGTAACAAGTGTCCACTGGTTACTCTGTGTCACCCACACTGCTAACAACCATTACCCTTCGCCCTCCACCTCCCGCCCTCTCACCCTCACCCCATCCTCGGCCTTACCCCAAGCCTGGGAGCGGAATTCTGGGAACATTTTTCCATGTGAAATGCCGAGGTCCAGTCAAGGGGTGTGACGCCAGTGCATTGTTCCAGCAGCAAAAAAGGAACCGCTTGTGATGAGGCCAATTCCTGTTGGTCCCAAAAAAACAGGCACTTTCTCACACTGACTTCCTTCCTCATTGGACAGCACAAAACAATCCCAGACCAACCAGCAAAGTGAAAAAGAAAGAAAACGAAGGGGGGAAAAAAAGAACAACAGTGGAGGTAGGCTTTTGTGCAGAAGTATTCTCACCCTGTGCAGGTTTTGTAGCTGGAGCTGGAAACGCACGACTGTCTCTGCAATCTCCAAAATTCACCTGTCTGTTCCACTGAAAGGTGAACGTCCTATATCTGCAGACACAGACCCCCCCACAAAACAAGCTTACATTATGCAATCCCAGTGGCAAACAGCCCGTGTCTTATCTTTACTGCATGTGTGATTGCAATCACTTCAGTGAAACCTCTTTGCTTCTGCTATTTAGTGTCCTGCAATGTTTACTTTCAGCAGGCAGCAACTGTGGCTGAATTGTGATTTGACCTGAAACTCAGTTACTCTAAGGAAAACTCTGCAGCCGATTGAGAAAACACAAAAAGGGCTGGCGATCGAGTGAGGAGGGCAGTGGGGCTCTACTGATTGAGCGAGCACGACTCAGGAAGCACCTGCCTGCGCAGAGAGCTGAGCATTTATCTGACCCTGCTCACATCAGGTGGTTTCCTTGTTTACGTTATCGCCGCGCAGCTCCCTGTGGCCCAGCCCCTATTGGCTGCCCCGAGCCACTCCTTTTTCCACCGCATTCATTGATCTTGAGAGGGCTTGCCACTTCCTCGTTTCTCCTTTTCCCACCAGCAGCAAAGAAACTCACCCTTCACCACCCTGGAGCTTGTTGGCAAACAGAGCGACTAGTTTAATAAGCTAAAAACTCCTCAGAGCTCCTGCCTGACCTCTCACCTCTGTCCTCGCAACACAAACATGGCAGCCTTGAAGGCTGCTTTCCTTTTCCTCTTCTTGCTTATACTTGGGCACAGTGAAAACAACTATACTCATCAATTAGCCTGACTGATAACCCTGATCCTGCTGTCCTCCACGTCCCCTGTATTGCTCAACCTTAACCCAGCTGGAAAGATTTAAAGGCCGATCTGCCTCGGGGGTCAGGGCCTTAACATGTTTCATCCACTGGGTTTCTGGCGGTTCATTATTCCAGGAATTCTGTTGAGACTGTGCTCTTCCTCTCTTGATGAAAACACGGCAGCATTTTTAATAGTAAAGTAATTGAGCTGTACCGCCTGCTCAATGTTTCCCTTTTCCCCTGTTGATATAATTATGGTTAAATTGCTGCTTGGCATTCATAATAATGACTGCAGGTGGGCCAGACACAGGTGCTGTGTGTAATTACAGTGTACATGAGATCCAGAATTGATTATCTGGGCTAAATACACATAATCAACCTCAGCAGATGTGCATCTAAACTGTTTTATCAAATGCTTATTGTCACCAGGAGGAAAGTCCGAGCATTGTGTGTATGTGTGAGATTGGGAGACACTGGCAGTGAAAACAGTCTCTTGTGCGGCTGTATATGTAATACCCACCCACACATGGCCATAGCACAGTGAGGCGGCTATGCTAATGCTGACCTTTAACCCCTTTCATACTTCTCTTGTAACTAGAAAGAAAATACATGCGTTCAATATGAGGATGTTCATTTTTAGTGGTTAGCCTGAAGCGAAACTTCACACTGCTAACATTTACCTACATGGTAAGTTCCCCCCCCCCTGCAGTCCTCCACATGGCCTTTCATGGCTCTGCTTTCCTTACTATCTTGTTATCTCAGCAAGTGTTTCCTGCAAGCACCCAGCTCTTCTCTTGGACATGTGGTAGAGCTTGCGCTGTGTTACGTCCACGAGGTATTGTTCTCCCACTGTTTGACCATCGTAAATTAGCTGGAAACGATTTGTCAGACCGGGGGGGCAGGAAAGGGAAAAAAAAAAAACAACAGCACCATTAAAAGGGCCCTGATGTAAACCCCAGCATCGAACCATACGCGGAGCAAATATGTTAATGGGTTTTTTTCAAATTGCTCCAATCCAGGTTATTCAGAAAACATCACCCAGAGAGAGAGAAGGTATTTAACATTTTACACTACACTCCAAAGACTTCATGGTTTTTTTTATTTTTTTTTATTTTCTTTTTATATTCACCCCTTTTAACCACAAAATCAAGTAGAGCGCATTGTTGGGCAATGTATTCCCCTCTCTGAACCAAAGAAAACAACCCTGCAAACATAATCCAAAGATAATTAAAACACATACATGTTTTTGAGCACCGTTTCCACGTTGCATAAATAAAAAGTGTGTTTATTTGAAATCGCTGGATGAGCCACCCCTGTTTATTCCGCAGGCTGTTTTGAATCGACTATCAACATGTCCCACTTTAATGAGGGAATTCCTGTACATCAGAGGATGTCTAACGCACATCCTGGCTCGTAATCACGCTCTCACCTATATCATCAAAGTCCCACAGCGAAGCCCGATTCGAGGAAGGGGGTGAAACATCCTTCTGCTTCTGAGGTCTCATGCAGGGAACAACGGAGGGAGCTGCGGGATCTCTGATAGTTGACTCTCTATGAAATAGCCCCTCGTGACCTCAAACAGCAGCAGAGAATTTTTGAGCGACAAAACTATGTCATTCTGTCAAGATGTACCCTTGTACCGTGTCCCTGGGGAATCTGCTGTCACCACCAATGTTCCCATGGATAGAAAGGGACCCCTCGGGATCTGAAGATTGACAGTGAGCATAGTGGGACCAGGAATTAAAGGTCTCTAAAGAGTCAAGAAGCTAGTCAGAGTGGCAAAAATAAAAACATGCTGTAAAGTATGCTCTGAGCTGTGACATGGGAACCTCCCACCCTAAACTATGCCCCCCCTGGACAGTGGGGGTTAGGTCATACATGAGGCCCGGTTTGCAGCTGGCTCGCTCACTCCCTCCTTCCTCATGCCAGGCTGAACTATGCTGGGAACCAACTAAGTTAAGAACAAATGAAGCCCTTGATGCTAGTGGACCCTCGCATGGCTTTTTTTGATTTAAAGCCAAACAAGTAACTGTTTTACAAAGTTGCTTTGATAAGGAAATGTTGCAAGGCGAGGGAAAAGAGACCCTGGCAATCATCAGGAGCACGAAAAATTACTGCAATTCAGTAGGAAAACAACTTCTCCCACTGAAAAATAACGTTATTCCTGCAAGGAAAGCAGAGGGGAGTTCCTCCCTTATATAGAGAGAGGATTGCTCTCTGACTTTGATGGTTTAAGTGAAGCTAAATGGGTTTGCTTTAAATTATGTCACAATATATCACAGCAGTGCTTCTAGTTTTGTACAGGAACAAATACCGCACGCCTCTTTTGCAATGAGTGTGCATTTGTTTAGCTCTGCATCTCTCGATTTCCTTATCAGAATACATTAATCCTTGGGGACATGAAAAACACTACAAACTGAAGCCCATTAGCAGAACAACTGACATACTGAAATTTCAACAGAGTATATTTTGACTATTTTCTAATTTAATTCTGTTTTTTTACTTGGCCATATCTTAACTTTATCTAAACTGTCTTTAAAACCTTTTCATTTTGTTACATTGTCCTATTTGATTTACAGAATCAGAGCGCATAAGACAGAAAATATCAAGAAATATCAAACAACCTATTTCAGATACGTACTGCCACCAAGACCCAAAAGAGGAGATAGCCACCCTCTGCTCTCCTACACCAGGCCTATTTTGACCCGTCATCAATCTCCTTTAATAGCGGTTTCCATGGCACTCTGTGTTCTGCAGGAGAAGATGGCAGGATGACAACTTTAAAGTGACCAGTGTTTTGTGTGATGCTGGACAATGCTGCAAGCAAACATCGATTGGCTCTTCCCCCTCCTTTTGCAGCAGGTGTCTCTACCGGAGAGACAAATGGATTCAAATTGAGCAGGATTGCTGATTTGGCTCGGTGCACTTTGGGCATCCCACGCATGGGAGGTGGAAGGTTTTTAAGGCTCAAATCTGGCCAGATTTCAGAAGGACTGCAGATGCAAAATCTGGACAGAGAATATAATGTAAGGCACTGAAAGAGTAATGGGGGGAAAAAAATCAACAAAAGATTTAAGGGGCTGTTTTTTTAATGGTTAAGAGAAGAGTTTAACATATTATTTTATAATATGTTCATACATTTTCTTAGAAAAAACAAAACCTTTAAATCAATCAGCCACAACATTAAAGTTACATGCTAAATTTTGTGCAGATTCCCTATTTATACACAATAATACAGAGAAAACACCAACAATCAGCTGACCCTCAGCAACAGTGGGAAGGAAAAACTCCCTTTTAACAAGAAGAAACTGGCAGAACCAAGCATCCAATCAGAGAGGGGCAGCCATCTTTTGCGCCTGGTTGAGGGTGAGGAAAGGAATACAGGACAAAAGAAATGCTGTGGAAGAGAGCAAGAGATTAATAATAACTAATGATTAAATGTAGATTTGTGTATTGAGTTAAGAAGAGACACTCAGTAGCCTAGGCCTATTGGAAAAAATTACAGAGGATTTCTGTCCTCTAAATCCAATCTGGGAACTGGTTGCACAGAAGAGTGGCCTGAAAGTTGAAGGCTCTGCCTCCCAGTCTACTTTTAAATACCCTAGGAACCACAAGTAAGCAGCAGTCTGAGACCAAAGTGCTCTTTTGGGTTCATAAGGTACTATGAAGTCTTTAAGATAAGAATGGAAAAAATATGCTTACAAGCTTTCTACCTGTCAGCCACGCCACATCCACTTCAGAATCACCAGCTTTCCTAACATCCAAGTCTTTAGATTGTTGGAGGAAACCACCGGGAGAACTGGGAACCATCATCTGGGATTAGATACTGCTAACCACAGCCTCACCGTGCCGCCTTGCGGCATGTAACAGCAGACCGCAGCCTGATATCAGACTAGCTTTGACCCATTAAGGAATGGACAATCAAACTCTGGGGATCTCTGTGGTGTCTGGACATTGGCAGCAGATTGGGGATGTTTGTGGTGTCTAGGACACTGGCAGCAGATCATTTGGGTTATGTGGGTTGTTGGGTGGGGCATCTACACAGACACTTGATCCCACTGGAATCCGGGAAGTTTGGATGCCAGATGAACTTGGAGATTTTTTTTTGCTTCTTTCGGTCATTATTGGCTAGTATTTGTGTGGATGGGATAAATTGTGCAGCCGGGAAAAATATGTGGGTGGAAAAATATGTGGGTGGAATTTGAAACCAAGTGAATGCCACAATCAAAAGTTTTCCTGTATAACAGTGCATTATAATGACATGATCAGTGTTCTTCACTTTAACCGTCAGTGGTTATTAACGTTAAAGCTTGTCAGTGTATGTTTTTATAGTGAATATCGTATTTGCCTTAACTTAGGACAAAGACAGAAAACAGAGCCCGACTCTGTGCAGTGACACGTCTAATACATGCTATATCCTATACATCTGGGTTAAACAAGTAAGGGGCAGTAAAACATGATAAATGATGAATATTAGAGGTGCCTGGAGGCAAATCTAGAAAAAGCCAGCCTTGCTGTTTTCTAGTTATCATGCCAACTAGCCATCGCCTGGCTGAAGCTTCAACTCTTTACCTCCTTCAAAGCCCTCTAGGAATAACCCCTGTAGCACTTTTCTGAGCTGAGCAGTTTCTGTCATATTTTTAGAACCTGCTTTTTAGAACAAAAGGATTGAATGTGCATCAGAGGTTAGTGAGGGTATTCTCTGCATATGTAGCTACCCTTGGAAAAACCATTCTAATGGCCCTCAAACTTTTATTGGTATATAATAAGGTGTCAAAACTGGTCACTGGTTACTAAGGGTACTGGAGTATTTATGGGGGAAAAAGCTAAATGGACATAATAGTGGTATAGATCTCGTTATCTACCGGTCTGAAAGAAAGGATAATTCCAAAGTTACAGCTGAGAAAGTTCGACAAGTTGACTTAAGGACTGGGTACGCATCAGAAGTTAGTGAGGGTGGAATCATTGGCTTCTAGTTTTCAAGACACAGGAAATAGTCATAGCATAAAGCAACAGGGCCACATACAGGGCTGGTTCCTGTTTGTCCTGTGGGACATAGTGGCTCCTGAGTCAATGCTGCTGCTGGTATCAGGGCACAAAGAGGAAGGAGGCCTTCTGTAGACAACATGGCTCCCCTGAGACAATAACAGTATGTCCTCTGGGGCCGAGGGACATTATGAGAACCTGCCGAGTATCCTGAACTGAAGTTTGAATCATTAAAAAACATCAGTTTTTTTCTGTGTCATTACTATCTAATAATTTTTTAAAGAAATTTGCCATCATCATTTACAATATATTTTTTATAAACCCACAGATAACATAATGTTGCTGATACAACACTATGGTGCTGTAGTTTTGTCAGTGACACAATTAAAATTGGAAATTGTGTCATTTTCCTTCCTAATCTACACCCATTTCCCCCCACAATATGGGTATCATCCCCTGGTATAACTCATAGAATTGTGAGGTTGTGTCGCCGTCAGACACCACAATGTGCATTGTTCTAATGGCTGCTTCTGGCTGACAGCCCAAGAATAATAAGTGAAAGACTGATACGTGAGTGATAATCTGAGAAGTGAAATATGTTCAGCTATTCTAAACTACAATGGGCATGCAAGCCCCTCGGTTTTTGCTGAACCGCATGTGTGTATTTACTGTATTTAAAAGCATGTCTGACCTGGACTACAGATGATAAGTTTCTGCGTCCCGTCACCGTGTGACCCATATTGCCTTCTCTTTCATTCTGGCCTCCACACAGCTACAACCGATACGTCTACCTGTGACCAAGCAACCCTTCCACAACCCCCACCCATCCCCATCATCGACCTTCCTTTTTCACATTAAAGTAAAACCTGGAAACCATTTTGCTTCTCTTTTTCCTCTGGAGCCCTCATAATGACAGGAAAGTGCTCTGGCCCCAGTGCCACAGAGAGCAAAGGCACAAGCTTGATGGGAAACTGTTAAGCCTCTGCATCAATTTCTCCTTTTAGGGCTCTGTGAATTCTGTTACACCCACACTCTGCAACCATAAATTTCAAAAGATTAAATAGCACGTGGACCTTATCTTTATTTACACAATATAAAATATTTTATCTACGTAAGGGAAAATGAGAAAATTGACCCCTAGAGTCTAGAAAGCCCTAACTTCTCATGGAGGAAATCAACTTGAACTAGTTCTATAATTTTGTTTAAAAGAGAACAGTATTTTTTCTGCCTTCCCTAAATGTTCATGCGAGCACACCAGTGTCCCAAAACGTTTACCTTCAAAGTGTGTACATTGCAGGTAAAATGCAGAGAATGATACATTTTGCAGGTAGATTTAAATGAAGGAATTACATTTTTTTTGCAAAGCATTTAAAGAAGCATCAAAAGTAAGCAAAGGCCAACATGTATAAAGACAGTATAGCCTGCATACGCAATGATTTAACATAGACTGCCATTTTTTTTTTTTTTTGCTTGTGAATAAGCTGTTTGTGTTGCACCCACAATGCAAGGGCAATCACCTTGCATTGTGGGGTTGAAATGCCTGTGCAATCACTTGCACTCTGCTTGTAACCTGCTCTGTAATCAACCAAGACTTCATCTTGTTCCAGAAGCCAAATCAAGCTCATTATCAGAGATCATTACCGTGGAATGGTGTAATGAATCACAGATTGAAAACAAAATAAAGTTGGTTGTTTTTCTGGACAACAAACTAGTATGATAATAACTGGCTGAGATCAGAACTTTGGCAGAGTAAAGGGGATTTTTTTTTTTCTTTCAATAATTATGACTCTTTTTTTTTCTTAGCTTACTATTCATTTTGGTTGCCCACAGACAACCAGAACACCCAAGTGTGAAAGAAGGAAGGATGCTGGTTAAAATAGAAGAGGAACACACACACCACTTCCTTCCATAAATTACCACAGCACCCACCAGATAGATATGGCAACCTAGGAGGTCTTCTCAAGTAAAAGTCAAAGCTTTTTTTGCTATCTGTGTTTTTTTTTTACGACCGGTGTTATTGTTTGAGCCTGACAAACTCTCAGGGTCAACAAAGAGCCAGACAGCAGATAAGAGCTGTAACACACCTGAGTGAGGATAATAAACTGCACAGCCAGTAACCTGTTTTCACTATCTCGTGATGGATTAACATACAGTAGGCTGCTTACTACTGAGATAAGATGCTCCTTTCTGTTTCGCAATCACACTCGTGCAAGTATTTCGTGAATATGGTTCAAATATATTAGGTGGGGTGTTTTTATTATTTGGATTTTGGAGATTTAAAACATATTGTACATTTAGTATAAGTCAGTATAATGATATTGTTTTATAGGAAATAATAAAATACAGGCTGTGATAGCTTCAGACGGTTGCAATAATTAGCCGCACCACTTCATCCTCATTATACCAGCGGCTCCAAAACACTTTGCTCTCATTAGGGGCGAGCCATTGTCTGTCAGCAGTTAGCAACCATTTCGACTCTCTCATTACAAAACAAAGAGAGGGGAGGTAAAACAGTTTACCCACAAATCTTCCCCTGTGTGCACACTGGTTCACTCCACTTATTCAGGCGGGGAAGTAAAGCCCATCTGCTCGTTTTATAGAACTTCCCCCTCAAAACCTTCACCAGTGCACATTCATCAATTCTATTTGGCGTTAGCCAGCAGCATATTTGACCAAACACCCACTGAAACGCTCTCTTCAAAGCATGTCTCTCTGAAGGTTGATTGAGCCACTACTGGGTAAGGTGGCCGTTTTTTTAGAATGTGAATGCAAGGTCCTTTCCTACACATCTCCTATTGGCTTGATATGAATGGCTTGAGCCAAAAGGAAAAGTTGGAGCAGCACAAGCTCAGGCGTGACAGCCACAGGAGTAGCTTCTCTTAAATAAAAAATAAGATGGGCAGCTGGTCTCCTGTCCTTTCGTAATCAGGCATGAGGAGAAAACGTACTTACTAATAGTTATTAAGCAAACATGCCACAACAGCTTAAGTCAATGAGATTGGTACAGAATGACAAAAACCTCAGTGTTTTGTTGCTGCATGCACCAACTATGAGTCTCTCTATCCACCCTTTCAGGCACAGGTTACAGGAATGCTGAAGTTCTTCATCCGCGCTGTGGCAGACATTACTACTATGTCTTTGAGTGATTTCTCAATTGGGCCTGTTTGATGGCGCACCACAGGGGGCAAAACAAATACACATTAATCTACACTTTGTATGAATATTCAGATACAGCTGTCTGTGACACAGAGATAGCAGCTGGTGTGCTTGGGCCCCACAGATATCCCAGTGCCATGCCTGGATTGAAGCCGTGGCATCTGGGCCAAAATGGGCCCAGCCGGCTCTGGCAACCCAGGCCCAGAATCTGCCCAAATCCCAGCAGCGGGACGGGTTTAATACACAAGGGTGGTCAAAGTCTATGAAGGCCTTTAGCAGGCTGAAGGAGATACACGAAGACACTTTCAGTACGTCACTATTTTGCAATGAAACGGTAGGGTAAATGGTACTGAAAGCTGTTGTGCCGAATGGCTATTAACTCGCTGTCTTACGTCAAGACGGATAAAGATGATTGCAACCTTAAAAATAAAATTTCTCCATCATCCTCTCAGGCTTGAACTTGTGTAATTCTGTGAAACTGACATTACTGGTGAGCTAAAGACAAGGTGCTGAAACAGCTCCCTCTGCTTTATGTATCACATTAAATGTACTAGCTTATTTTGTTTTTTTTCCTTTGAGCGCATCTTGACAAAGGAGACTAAATCGAATTCATCTTTGGTGAATCATATGGGCATTTACTTTACGTCAACCTCTTCTTTGGACCCATCAAAGCAACCGCAGACCGGTTTTTGAACCAACAGCTGTTTAAAACACACAACAATCACGTTTTTCATTACGGCCAAATGTCATAACCAGCTTAGGTTGGCATTTACGTTTTCCCTGATGACATGAACGCAACTTGCCCTTTTTAATTACCCGGCCTAATCTCATACTAATCCAATGATATTGCCATAATAAGTAAAACAAGTATGGCAAGCTGCTTGGAAGACAAAGCCCCGCAATGGTGACGGCGTTGGCACATCCCTTACTGAGGGCTGGCTGGCCATGACAACACAACGCCACAGTGCTAGGCTGTCAGCATGCCAGGCCCCGAGAGCAGCTGCCAGGCCAAACCCATCGAGCACTAATTCAGCCAGCCACAGGGAGCCCCCCTTCCCTCCACAGTTTCTTCTTTCTCCAGGCCCTTTCTGTGGCTACAATCACCCCGTCATCTCTGTGCACACACCCACATTGAACAATGCAGGTTTTAATTATGACAAACTTGCCAACAGCTAATAGCTCATCTTTTAAATCAAAGACTTTCTTACATACAGGGGGTGGCCAATATTTTAATAACTCCACCTTTAAAACACTTTTGTTTTTTAATCATCAACTCTCCTCTCAGAGCCAACAACACAGGAAAAGAAAAGACCCATCGCAGCTATTGTGTATTTCTAAATGTTTCCATAATCACCTTCATTTATTACTCAACATGATATAAAAACAGCAAAGCTGCTCAGCATCAGAGGCTTGGATAGGGAGGTAGAAGGGGGTCTTGCATGAGTCATTTGCATGCTTGTCTTTGACACATGTCCACGTTCATTGCACAAATCATTAACATCCCGCTCGTTTTGTCATTATCTCCTGCAAGTGAAGGTGCACCTATGAAGCCCCAGGGACTGCGGCCAAGCCAGTAACTCTGCGGTCGGTTAAGCGACGGCCAAAACGCGGAAACACATTCAGCTGGTCTTCTGGTGTGATGGAGAGCTTCTGTAGTTAAATCCTGCTGTGTCCTGGGCCCTTTGGGCTGATTGTGGTTGGAAGGCTTTTTCTACAAAGAATGAATGGAGTGCTTTGGGTAAGAAAGAAACAGAAAGTACAAGAATTAATGAGCTAATTCCATCACATTTCATTAAAAATAAAGAGCTAAATTTGCACCAAAGTTAATAGAATTCATTTTCTCGCTGTCTAGATGAAGCGTTTTTATGTTATAGCTGCCCCGTACACTAGCTACTGAAATATTTTAGACTGGACCAAAGTGGTGGACTGATTCAAGTGTTGTTTCCAGCCAAATGAAGGCTGACATTCCTAAATCCTGGCCTTTATCATCTGCTCCGTCACCTGTCACTCATCTCCTGTCTGTGCACGTCTATCCCAGCTGAAGGTCACAATATGGCTGATTCCTTTAGAGGGGCCCTCCCAGGTCCCGATGCTCCACGCCGCCTGAGTAAACACGGCGCAGCAGTTCATAAAGATGCGTATTGTGTGCCTGCATCTGTGTATGTGTGCGTTTGAATGAATGTGTGCTTATTGAAGGGGGTCTTCCAGAGCAAAGCTTCCTGACTGCGGGGATACGTGCATGCCACTAGTGAGGCCGGCTGAAATATTGATGCTGTGTTTTGTTCTTATTTTCGCCTGTACTCGAGAGGCCATCTGGATACATCGGCCTTTCTCACGTTAAATATTAATTGTCCCGTTGAATATGACCTGGGGAGAGTAAAGGAGGGTTGCCTGTAACGTGAGAAAAAGAAAGGGAGAGGAGGGGGGCTGTAGGAGCGGAGCACGATTCAATAGGTTTTTTCCTAACAGATGGAAGACTGGCTGCAGGGATGCGGTTAGTGGCGCAGTGGAACCTGATATCTGACTGTATGCCTCCCTGCCTATAAATACAAAGGGATTACATGTGGTTACATTAATAATGAAATTCACATTATACCGTTGACACGTGTCTACACAACCTGTCGTGGCACAGTCAGGACTGCTGAATGCTGCTCATCAGTCTGGTTCTTTGTGCCACAACTACTCAGGTAAGACCAGCTGATTGTGTTGTTTCAACAAGCCAATCAAACAAGTCGCTTCTGGCCAAGTCTGCCACCCCAGGCTAAACAAAGTCCCAGAGGGAAGCATCTCGGTAGCAGGATTAGCCCAAGAGGAACAATTTAAAAAGCTCACAAACAATCTGATTATTGATGAGCCACTGGTCCAAACTCTGATTAGCTTTCCTTCTTTTTCAGTGCTGAGATATATCTACCATGATCTGAGTGAGCACTTAGTCAGCAAACCTGATGATCAATTTTAATGACGTGTTACAACAGCAAAGGTTTTCATTAAACTGTCCCTTCGTTTTTAATAATTAACAAGGGCCTATTAATTATGAACAAATCCACGCGCCTAACCCCGATCAGGAGGAGGGAAGCTTCGGTCTAGGTCGTGTCATTTTCAGAGTCGTAAGCTGGTGGGGTGGGAAGGAGGACAAGCACCTTTCTTTCTGGTACTCTCACAGCAGCGCCTGAAGCTGTGGAGATCAATAATGCATCTCGGCACGTGTCTGGGTGTCTTCCTTGCCGTCCTTGAATAATGTATGCGGTTTGTAAAAGTGTGACTTTTAAAGTGCTCATCATTGTTCAGTGAGTGACCCGTTTCCATTACACCTTCGGGCCTCGTGGCTCGTACTGCTCAGTCAAAACAATAAATGGTCTTGCGCGGTTGAGACCTCCATTTTCGGATGCTAAATCAACACAGCTGGACATCCTAAGGTTTGTGTTTATGTCTGTGCGCTACCTTTCCGACTTTTAGTCTAAAATTAGCTCGCCCGCATCCTGCTGTGATGCTGAAGGTGCAGTCATCTTTCCTCTCCGAAGGACATAACACTGTCTGAAGTTTGTGGGTGGAGGGGAGGGGGGGCCGAGGGGGAGGGAGGAAACGTTGACTACCGTGTGACAAGCGCGCAGTTCCTTCCTCACAGGCCTGAGAAACAGGAAGTGCTGCACATAAGGCATTATTGTGACGGAGAGGAAATGCAAGGTCCTCTAAAATAAGAGCTCCAATCTGGTGGTCAATGACAGGAGCCTGTCCTCCATGGCCCCTCAGAGACCTATATCACCCCCCCCCAAAAAAAGACTAAAACCCTGCCACAACTTCACTGTTGATTGACGCAGATAAATATAGGGGGAGCAAGCTCCACTCACATTATGTGGAATGAATCCTCTCTCGCTGTGGGATGGGATTTAAGAGCAGCAGCTCAAAGATAACATCACAAAAATCAGTATTAAGATGATAACCCTGTTGTTCCTTGCTAAAAACCTTGCGTAGACCACAGACCAAGCAACAGCAGCTTTTCAGAGGTCTGAAAGAGGTATATGGGTACGATCTACCCTGCTTGTGCTCAGCAAAAGCTGAGGAGGTGCTGGTTGCTAAGAGAGAAGCAGGGCTTTGTGTCAGGCTGCCTCCCAGTTAATTAAAATCCTACATTATCTGTTTCATGCTTTCAATTAGAAAGCTTTGGAAAGGGCCCAAGCCTCCGCACGTAGATAACCATAGCAATAAGATGTGATTAATACTGAGGGGGGGGCATTTACTCTGCAGAAATGGCCTGCTGTTGTGTCCATGGCTTGTTTTGATCTCTGGCAAAAATGGCTACGCAAAATCTGCAAGGCATGTCAAACAGTAAATTAACTGGATAACATCTTTTTTTTTCCTGTTATTACAAAATATGGCAGGTGCTGACCACCTGTGATCAAGGACATCTAAGACAGCAGCAATGACTGAAGCTACAGAGAATCTGTATCAGTTCCCTCAGCGCCCTCCTTTTTTACCT
>VURO01013903.1:41945-67818 GCA_015108175.1 Pelvicachromis taeniatus | reverse complement strand
GCAGTATTTTCAACTAACACAAAATATGTGTACATAAGTGTGTGTGTGTGTGTGTGTGTGTGTGTGTGTGTGTGTGTGTGTGTGTGTGTGTGTGTGTGTGTGTGTGTGTGTGTGTGTGTGTGTGTGTTATCTCAAGCAGCACATTTCTACAAATGGCACTGGGATAAGATAGACAGAGAAAGTGAGACATTTGCTTCAGAAGTGCACTTAGACGCATGGGGCAAGTTGTAAAGGTATCACCAAGCACTCCGATAACAGTGGAGACACAAAAAAGGGTGCAGATACACTATCTTATCACAAGCAGCCAGCTGGTCTTTACACATATTCTCATGACTTCACTCTGCCCCATGAGCTCAAACTAACACATGAACCCAAGCTGTTGGTCATCTGTAGATGGCATGCATGTAGTCATCTATTCAAAGGGAGGATATTCCGGTGTGCAGGAAGCAGAAAGCCTTTAGACCTAAGTAATCCTGGGTGTGTGAGTGAGAACAATGGACCAGTGTGTTAATTTTCACATTTAAAATAGCCTAACTAACACACACACGCATGCACGCACGCACACACACACACACACACACACACACGCACACACACATGCACATACACACGTGCAAAATCAAGTTTAGTTTGTTATTTTGCTTTTTTTTTTTTTAAGATTCTAGATAATTAGATAATTGGATTAAACCTTCACAGTTAATATGAAAACAGACAAACATAATAACTCAATTTCAAAACCTTTTATACTCCATCATCCTGTGGGATGATGTGTTTAAATCTGTTGATGTGGAGTTAATAGCGCTTTGATGCCAGTCAAATGTATGCAGTCAAGGGCCATGATTCACATGATAAACAGGAAAAATTCTCTTGTCACGAAACAAGCATTACAGAAGGAAACAATAATCACCCACTAAGATGTTTTTAACTCCCCCTTTTCAGGTTCAGACATGCACCTTCGCCTCACAGCCATGGTGACTAAAGAGAATTATGTACAGGGAATGGAGAAAGTAGGTTTTATGACAGAGATGCCTCAGCTTTTCTTACATTAGTCTGTATGTGTATGCATTCTTTCTTTTATGGTGTTCTTTAGTGTTAAAGCCAGGCAGAAAATTTAAATGCAAAGCTCCAGAGCTGATTTAGTTGGATGATCATTTGTCTATCTGTTTATGACATGGGGGGTGGTTAGAACTAGAGGATCAAACTTCTCCAAGCTTTCTTCTTACCTTCAACTTGCCAGCTGGCCTGAGTGTAATTTAGAAACTAACTCAGGTACGTCCCATTTCTTACTTGAGGAAAACTATCTCAGAAATGTGCTTAAGTTTAAAATTAATGAGACTATTTTTAATTTAAAACGTTCAGATCTTATATAATCATGCTCTCTGGAGTCCCCCTCCACAGTCCCCCTATCTACGTTTGGATGAAGGTGATAAGACTTCTTAAAGCTCCTGAAAGATCTCAGGAAACATCTTCTTTGGACCACCTACAGCACAATAACACAATCCCTGATTTAAGCTGTAGTGGTAATGGGACCTGCAACCTCTGCTATCTTTTAAAGGAAGATCCACCCTTTCCTGTTCTGCAGAATGAACAAACAACATCTTTTAGTAAACTAAAGGAACAGAGATTTTCTAGAATGTAATCATATTAAAGGGTATTTTTTAAGCTCTGTGTGAATATAATGTGAATTGTTATGGAATAGCAAGGAAATGTGAAAAATTTAAAAATAAAAATAATACGGGATCAAGTTATAAATCCTTGCTAGAGCGCCAAAAGAGCGAGATAATATGAAAATGTGCTTTTCATTTTCTTAAGATGGAATGACTTCAAACCCCCCCCCGGCGCTGCTACCGTGATTAAAATCTTCCAGTATAAATCTAGAGCACGACTTTTGACGCAAGTATAATGACTAGTGAAGTACGGAGTCCACTCCGTGTGAGTGACAAGCCCGACAGCAGCAGCACGGCCGCCCACTCACAGACAGGCTGGGTGAATCTTAATTGTGTAACGTTCATTGACGAGTCAGCACAATGCTTCTGAGACCGCGGAGGCGCACCGAGCCCAGCAGAGCGATGTAATGCTCCCATCGAGGAGGACACAGATGGACAGCCTAGTTCAACCGCTCGTCGCCCAGTACCTCGCCATGGGATGTCAGTCAAAAGAAAACCAAAACGAAAGTATAACATCAGAGGAAAAGGGCAGAGACGAAGCGTAAGTCGGCTCATCTTTTCGTGCTTTTTCTGAAGAGTTTCTGGTTGGTTTTCTTTGGTGAAAACGTGGGTATCCCGGTTATTTCAGCTGTCAGCTATTTGTTAGTGGCAAATTTGTATGTTTTCAGCCAAAATGGTGTCTAAAACTGGTGCTTTCCACTTGTTATTGCGCACAAGCGTGTTCAAGTTCACCCGCTTCTCTGCGGCCAGACCTGCAACGCTTTAAGCGCTTACATGCGTAAAACTGTTCCATTTGTAAGCTATTTACTCTGGTTACTCCAGAGTTTTATGTGGATGTCCGCAATCAGCCGGTATTTCCCCAAGTTAAAGGAAGGAAATGAGAACAATGAATAGCAAAACACACCACGGGGGTTTCTTAAGTGTAAATAACACCTTTCGCGTTGTGAGACTGTGGGACGAATCCTTTCATGCGTGTGGGCTAATAACCTCGTAAAATCATGGTTTAACAAGTGCGCATGTACAGTCATACATGTTAATAGCAAAAGAAAAAAGGCACGTTTTCATTGCAGTTAACCCCCCCTCACTGTTTTTCTTGTGTTGTGTTTCTCAAGGAGAGTGACTCAAGGATGCACCTCCAGGTCTAGAGTTTCTCCTCCAGGTCGGCCTCACAGGTTCCACAAACCTAGCCCGGCCCATACCCCGCCGAGTAAATCAGTAATGCCTCTGGGACACCTCACCAAGGGCGCAAGCTGGGAGGAGCTCATCCAAGCCTGCCTGCAGTCTTTTGGTAAGTTAGTGCTGACCTTCTTGGCTGGTTTGTTTTACAAGGTGAAGCTCTGTAGTGAACAAAAGCTCCAGAGGGTGTTTCTGCTCTATGGTTGTGTAACAGGTTATGCAGTTCTTCAGATATCAGAAGATGTTAAACCTTCAGTTTAAGCGAGATCACGGAGGGTTGTAGTTTAAAGAGTCTGTTTTTCTCACCACTTTCTCTTACCAGCAACAAGTTTAGGCAGGCCTCTAATGAAAGAAGGGAGTGCTTCATGTTGGTAAAAACGTTTTTTTAAAAAGCGTTTTCTTACCAAGGCAGACTTTATTTTTGTTTAGTATAAGATTTCATGGTTTGAAGATAAAGTCTCTTGTGGGTCTGAAATTGTGCCTTAATGTTGAAGGACACGGTGTTTGAGGCTTTCTAATTTTTTAGAAATGCTTTCTGCTGCACTCTATTGATTGTGCATTAATATTTCACTGGCTGCATGATATATAGAGGGCGTACTTAAATGAAAGAACAGCACAGCAGTGATTGTGTAGGCTATAGTTGGATCAATCAAGCAAATATCATTGGCTTCATCGAGTTGTCTGGAGTGCTCTTTGAGTTATGCTGATTGCAGCTCTGAAGAGACAAGCTTTCAAACTGCCGTTGCCTGGTTACACAAATGCAGCAAGAGCAGTGGAGAAGTGTTACAATGGACTGCACATAAAATGACATCTCATAACTACATTCATCTGCAGAGATGCAGGTATTAATCACAGTCGGCTTCCTGTTGTTTTTTTTAGGATTTAGGAAGGATACAGAATCAGTCTGAAGGGTTTTAGCCCTATAGACCCTGTATGCTTGAAAGTTACACCCTCAGTGTCTCCCTATTGGGTGACAGTATCTCTCTGTCAGGATAATGTGTTGTGACTGGGGTTTTCCTTGCTCAGCCTCTCCTGATAAAATGCATCACAGTTCTGGTCCTCTTGACTCACATCACAGGGGACCCCTAAGGTCCTCGAGTCCTGCCACCTTTTCAAATGTGAGAGCGCACGTAAGAGCTATTTGAAGGATTACCGGATGGCAGCTTCAAGCCTGGCTGAGCTGAAAGGTCAGATCCCTGAACGGTAGTCCTCAGATGCTGACCAACCTTTGAAATGCAGAGCACCGTGAGGTGTGGATCAATAGCTGTTGACATCATCTATCTCCTTGGACCACACTGTGCTGAGCTGTCAGAACACGCCCATATTTTCCTTCTTCTTTTTTTGTTCTTTTTTTTTTTATAGCTCTACTTACATTTAATTTGCCTTTTTTTTTTTTGTAAAATAAATATTTTTACAAAAGATTTATGAGCCGTTCAAATAAGACATGCTATATAAGTCAAGAAACAATGGCGGAGTTTTTTTTTTTTTGGCCAAGTCTCAATCTTGGCAAAGGTTTCTGTCACAGTTGTGCATGAAACAACACATCTTTATCGCAAAAAGAATATTTTAATTTTTGTATTTATTTAACCATCTACACCCACATAAAAGTGGGTGTAGATTTTTCAGTATTTATTTAATTTAAATGTTTTAATTGCATTGTATCTACTGTTTGGACACTTCACTAATATCAAATCCCAATTTGTAGTTATGTAACATTAGTGGTTACTTACTTAGCAATTTCAAACATGTTTCTTTAACTCTTTCAAACATTTAGCTCATGGCTTACTTTGTTGCTCAAACATTTGTTCATTCCTTTAAGCTTTTTTTTTTTAAGATTGATTGCTTTCTTCAAGTTATGTGTAGTAAAGGCAATTTTGCTCGCTCATTACTTTACATAACTTAATATTTCACACAGATCACAACTTTTGTTTATACTTTACATAGTAAAGTAGTTTCTTTTGTTTATTTGTTTGTTTGTTTTTCCTGCTTGGGAATCACTGTTGTAAAGCACGAATGGAAACAGTGTTATAGATACAGTTTCACCGAGTCCTGATTATTATGGAAGATTTTGCCCAGAGTACATAGAGGTGACAATCTGACTCAGGTTCTTCTAAAAACAAAAGGATCATCCAATCTGATAGTCTCTGTCAAAACAAGGAAACGTGAAGTGCATGTTTGGATCGGCCGATGAATGTCGAAGATAACCTTAAAAGTAGGCCACCGGCCGCATGCCCACTGCAGTGTTTATCATCATTCGCCGGGCTGCAGCTTTCCTAATGTTCCAGTCACTAACAGCCAGTCCAGAGGGGATTTCCTCCCGCAATTAACCCTGCACAGGGAGGGTTAGTGGTTGGAAAGTTGTGAAAAAAGTATGGTGCAATTGTTTGCCTTATGACGACTCACAACCTCCTGCTGTGCTTTTTCTTTTACAGTCGGTCTGACTCTGAGTGTCAGTAAGTTAAGAGAGTGTTAACTGATAATTCGATTAAAGCAAGCTTATTATATCAGTGTTTACCATAAACGCAGAGAAGGAGTGGGAATTGTTCCACATGCATATGTCTTAACTTTAACTGCACCAAATTTTTGCAACCTTTATCACATGTGTCATTTCATGAGCAACCCTGTGTTTCACTTGTCTCTTTTACTCTCTTAATGACTTGGCGGGTAAGGTCACTGACATTCGCTGGGTTTAGATGGCAGAGCCTGCGTGTTACAAACACAAACACACCCGATGCAGGATATGAGGGATGGATTAGTCAGCTGCGGCAGCAGTGGCGAGTTGCTTACAGATAACAAAGATTAGAAAACATGTTGCCATGGCGTCCAAGGTATTTCCAAGGTGATATTGTTTAAAAGTGGGTCCTCAGACGCCTGATGTCCTTGATGGTGTAAAGACACTGGCAAAGCTTAAAGGGAAACAGCACGCAGCTTGAGAGTTCACAAATGTTGTTCTTACGGTTTTTAGCCCATTTTTAGGGACCATAGGGGAAGAAAGACGCAAACAGTCTAGAGCCGCTACTAAATTCACTTCCTCTTTACGCCGACCGCAAATTTACTTAATGATACAGTGGTTTTTTTGAGTATGTGGGAAAATCACTTTTTGTGCTCATCCCGTCCCGGGGGTGGGGGTTTGAGATGTCAGGCGTAGCGTGGAGTCAGACGAGCAAGATAAGGAAAGGTGGTCTGCATACAAAGAGAGGAAGTCAGATACATGCAAGGAAAAAGGAAGCAAGACAAAAAAAAAAGGTAGCGAGACAGCCAAGCAGCAGAAGTAAACACAATCAGAGGAAAAGGTAAGCATTCAGCGGGAAGGTAATGGCACTAGAATGTGGGCATAAGTTGAAACTAAGTGTCTCTTGTAAAGTGATGGAAATGTCTATGCTGGATTTATTTAGTACAAAATGCATGAAGAATGAGGAGGGTATTTCTTTAACATCTTTTCATCTATAGACCCTCATCCCACCAACATATCTAGCATGCAAGACAATTGGCTGGGGTTTCTGTGGATTGGGTGGCCAATCGTCTCTTATTATTTTGGACTGTACAGCATCTTTATCCCTTGTCCAGCATGCTGACATAATATCCCACATTTTAACTGCTCCCAGTTTGCAAAATGAACACATGTTATAAGAAATGAGGTGCTTGAGTAAAGATGTGTGATGTATGTGTGCATCCCTACTACTACTGAAAACTACTGAAACTCAGAGATACCACACAGGAAAGCAGCTGAAATAACAATGTACAGTTTTAGCAGATGCTGCAAAAGAAAAAGGAGAAGACACAAGAGCACAAAGACTGTTGCATAAACCTATAAACATAATGTTTCACTTGAATAAAGTTGTGAAAATTGCCAAATCTATCTAGCTTGCAAAGTTTGCCTGGTTATTCTGTTAGTTCACAATATCAACATTTCAATTTGGCCCGCATCTCTGCACATAAATATACATTTTGATGCAGATTTATTTACTGTAAGCAACAAACATCATGGCAACGTGTTATTCTGTTTGCCTTGAAAACATCATCAGCTATGCAATTGGCTTTCTGTGAGAGAACTGAGTGATGGATCTGAAAGCCACATTTGAGTTAAACATGGTGTGAAACCAAAGAGGGTTTTTCACTTAGTACAAGTAGTGGCTTTTGTATTTAAAGAAAAAAAAATGGTGTTGATTGTATTTCATAAAAGGCTGGCAGAAGAAATTTCCCCATCAGAGCGAGTTTTATCTGCGAGTGTGGCATGTGTTTTTGTAAACCTCCTCCTTCTTACAACACTGACTGTAAACTCGAACACGTGTGTGTTCGTTTTCTTTTGCAGATGCAAACGGATGTGTAAACGGGAACGGCCACTTGCTAAACATCACCCTGACCATGCACCGTCACCTCATCTCCTCTGGTGATCTGCTGGACAAGCTCGTCTCTTTATATCCTTTGCAGAGTGCATCATAAAAGATTTTAAAAAAGAAAAAAGCTGCAGTCACAAGGCAGGGACGTGATTCAAACAATTCAGCGGCCAATTCTGGGCAGAAAATGTAGACCAAGATCAGACTACTTGTTCTGCCGTGTGCTGCTTTCATTTGGTTGTCAACAGCAACACGCAGTCAAGTTCATACTTGGCTCACAATGCAGCCTGTAGCTGTCAGTGTGTAAAATGTGATAGGAAAGTGGCAGTTCGTGT
Source organism: Pelvicachromis taeniatus (assembly GCA_015108175.1). Lineage (NCBI taxonomy): Eukaryota > Metazoa > Chordata > Actinopteri > Cichliformes > Cichlidae > Pelvicachromis > Pelvicachromis taeniatus. Next base: position 60,303 of record VURO01013903.1, on the reverse strand, counting down.
TTGCTCCTCCTGCCAGACATTTTAGATTTTGTACATCAGTTGCTTTCAGTGTGCAACTCTCCTCTATTCTGAGCTCTGCACCAGGTGTATTCAATAGCAGGGAGTATATTACCTTTCTGTATTTTGGTCTCTTTCAGAATGTTTGGTTGAGTGCTTTTTTATTTTCTCTGCTTCACATAAAAAAAAAGCATGTTTTTTTTAATGCCTTGTGACTTGTGGGGAGAGTCTATAATCTCAGCTTCCATTCAGGAAACAGCAGTGGTATCACAAAGCCCCTCAGAGGAGCTTATCAGCCCCACCGTGAGAAAGCCTTGTGGTTTCAGGTGTTAATTACCTCTGCCTCTTTCACATACAAGTCCTCTTCAGCTATATATAAACACAGACCCTCCACTGCCTAAAGAGCCCCCCGCTCGCACAGACCCACGTCAATGCACGCACGGCCGAATGGCCCTCTCTGCTATTTTTAACCCGCTCGTTCTGTGCCCGAGACCCAAAAGGATGCATCAAATAAATACACTGTGTGGGTTAGGATCAGGGAAGAGGCACAGGGGGCCATTAACAGTCTTCGCCTCAGTCTGGCCTTGGAATTGCGTGGGCACTTCTTCTGCTCCTATGACGCAATTAGCCTTTTTATGTGCATCACCGCAATCTCGTTCCTGCCAGTCGAGAGCTATAGTGTCTGTAGGATATAAATTCACAGGGCGGTGTTTTTCTGAGCAACACGTGCTAAAAGGAGGGCAGAGTGACCTCCAGAGTGAATAATAGTCTTTCGAGCTGACAGCACTGTTTAAACTGCAGCATGTTTAATTATCGGCTGCAAAACAATCCATATTATCAGTTCTTCTACAGCATGCGAGGCTCTGATTCTGTGGCGTCTTTGTGCATTTTGTTGTTCTCTTACCTCTGTATGCCAGAATGATTCATTTCGTGATGCTCATCGGGAGTTTTGCTTCATGCAGTCGCCTCCTCCCACATTAACAAATGTCACTTGTGTTTGCCTTTTCAGTTTAGTTGCTGTAGTTTTTTTTTTTTTATTATTATTTTATTAATGAGTTTTTTTTCTGTTTGTTTGCTGGAAAGAAGTTGCACAGTCACATCAACCATATGTTCATTATTTACTCCAGAAAAAAAAAAAAGGTCTAGAATAACTCGCTGGCAAGACAAACAGCAGCGAATCCAAGCTTTAACTTTCAGATTCATCAGGTTTATGTTCAGGTTTTGTTCATGTCGTTTGCTCCTTGACTGAAGTCCTCACATTTAAAATGGCAGTAGACAGCGAGCAGCCAGCAGAGTGCCAGAGGATATGCTACCTCATCAGGTCAGTCCCACAAAGACACCGACTTAGAGTTCAGTTCGGCTTGTTTTTACATCTCATTCACTTTGGTATCATGTGTTATGCTTACAGGCACTGGATCCAGGAATTCTGGATGATGTTCCGGTTGCACCACAGCTTGTCAGACAGCCTGGATGAGTTTCGGGATCTGATCCGAGAGCACGGACAGGAGCGACTTTGCTCGCTCCTAGAGACCAAATGGATGTAAGTGTTAATCTCCGGCCAGCTGGCCAACTGAGACATTAGGTCTACACAACTCTCGGTTGCTTGTTGCAGTCATAAAATTACTGAAATCAGTCACGATCAAGAATACAGACTCTCACTATGAATGCTAAATCTTCCGTTTTTTTTTTTATTGTTGTTGTTTTTGTTTTATCGTTGTTGTATTAAGTTGCCGTGATGAAACTGGACTCCATAGTTTTAAGTTAAATTCTCAGATTGATGCTGCAGCTAATTATAATTATATTTATACAATAATCTGCCAATGAATAACTAGTGATGCAAGTAGTTGTTATAGATATAATGTTTATGGTGTCTGATCAACAGCCCAATGCAAAAGCAGCAACATTATTAAGCCTGGGAAATATTTACATTTCTTAAGCTAAAATCATAGAAAAGATAAAAAACTGTAACAAACGGATTCAGTCATATCCAAACTGCACGTTTTATAGCTGCACCACTGTTGTCTCCAGAAAGTGACCGCAAATAAATGTAATGAAATGCTCTGTGGCAGATTTCTGTGACTCAAAAAAACAAACAAGCAAACAAAAAAGTCAATTTGCAGCTTTTTAATTTATGAAGTTATGCTGTTACGTAACCTTTTGTTTCGTTGTGTACTCCAGAACCGAACGAGACTGGTCGTGGAAAGCCAGCCAGAAGATTAAAGCTAACAGCAGTAAAAAGAGGAAGGTGTCGCTGCTTTTTGACCACCTGGAGCCCATTGAGCTGGCTGAGCATCTCACCTTCCTTGAATTTAAATCCTTCTGCAGAATATCAGTGAGTACGAACACACCCCAACTTAGAAGGACATTCAAGCGCACCTGTTTGTAGCTTATCATTTACACTTTGCTGTTTTGTTTTTGTTTTAAATTACATTTACTAAGAACCATTAGGTGTTTCCTCCTGACAGGAAATGCTTTGCAGTTTCCGTGCAGCGGTTTATACTCCTGTCTCTGCTCTCTCTGCCAGTTTGTAGACTATCAGAATTACATCCGCAGCTGCTGCATGAAGGACATCCCCGTGATGGAGCGTTCCATTGCGCTGTGTAACGGTGTCTCCCAGTGGGTTCAGCTGATGGTGCTAAGCCGGCCAACCGCTCAGCTGAGAGCTGAGGTTTTCACTAAGTTTATCCACGTCGCACAGGTAGTGGTTAAATCAACCCCCACTTCCACTACACGTACACTTTCTGTTCTTAATACATTTCCTCTTCGCTTAAATCTATGTGCGGTTGTTCCAGCACCTTATCTAACTAGAGTTAATATGACTTTTGTCTCACTCTGAGAGCCCCTTACATGTTAGTAATTGTGTAATGCATATTCACAAACCTCGTAAAGATTCTCAAGCGCTGTGTTGCAGGCTTTTAGGGTATACAAATACCTTACCAATAGAAAAATATGATCTAAATGCAAGTTAATGAAGTCACCAAGTGGAACACGCTTAAACAATGAGGACTTTGTAGAAGAAGAAAAGCGGGAAATGACTCGTGAGTGTAGTCTCTGATCAGAGCTGGCTTGTTAAAACCACTCCAATGCGAAGCTGTGTGCAGCCTGCTGAGAAGTGATACACTGGCTTCGGGAAGCCGTTAGGCAGGCTTGTACTCTGGAGGACCTCTTGCAACACTAATGCACCAGTCTGCTGCTGCTCACTGCTGTCAACCTCAAAACCCACGGGTGTGGAAACGAATTTCACACCATAATGCTCCAGTGACAGCAAGAACTGGAGAACTTATAAAAAAAAATAAAAAATAAGAGGGGCAAAAGCATTTCCAAAAAAAGAGCGAACTATCAGAGTGCAGTAAGAAAAAGCCAACGATATAAGTGGCTTATGTAATGCCACTGTTGCGGATTATATAACCAAGGCTACCTGGAACAAGTTTAATTGCGCGTGTTTATAAGTGTGTGTGTGCGTGAATGGACTGACGTGTGTTTCTTGTTTGTGTCCACCAGAGTCTGCACCTTATGCACAACTACAACACACTAATGGCGGTGGTGGGAGGCCTATGTCACAGCTCAATCTCCAGACTGAAAGACACCACGTCGCACGTACCGAGTGAAGTCACTAAGGTAAAGGGTAACTGACAACGCCGTGTCCAGTTCATTCAGTTCATTCAGTCCAGGATCAAAACACTGAACAAAAATAACTGTAACATAATGATAAAAACAATTTCATTCCCCAGGTACTAAACGAGATGACGGACCTGCTGTCCTCTTGCAGAAACTATGACAACTACAGACAAGCTTACAACAAGTGTACAGGGTTTAAAATCCCCATACTGGGTGTCCACCTCAAAGACCTGATCTCAGTCAATGAGGCCATGTTGGATTATGTTGAGGACAACAAGGTGAACGTCCAGAAGCTCCAGGCCCTTTACAACCACATCAACGAGCTGATCCAGCTCCAGCAGATCCCACCCAGGCTGGATGCTAACAAGGACCTGGTTCACCTGTTGACGGTAGCGAACCGCTCTCTGCAACTTTGGGTTCATTTGAAATTGTTATGCAGCTTCATGTGATTCACCAAGTAGCACTGAACACATACAAAGATGCAAATGAGTGCAGCATGTGGATTGTCTTTTTCTCATGTGGGTGTGATTAGAGTCTATGATCTATGAGTGTGTGGGTGACAAGCTGAATGTGAATGAGAGTGAGTTCAGATTGCTGTATTGTTGTATTACCTGAGTGCAGTGTGCTAATCCTACTTGAATGACAGCATGCCCGTGAAGAGATAATAATTACCCTGCAACCTGAATTCACCTTCACCAAAACATGTTTCAAGGAGAAATCTGGAGACCTCATTCTGTTTACCTTCCATGCACCAACATGTGGCTTTTTTAATGTCTTACAGCTATCCTTGGATCTTTACTACACTGAGGACGAGATTTATGAACTGTCATATGCACGGGAACCCAAGAACTGCAAAGCACCTGTGAGTGATTAAAACAGAGACACATATGGGAGGCAGGATTATTCACTCCTGCCTCTCTTTGGCGAGAGCAGCTGTTTATCTTGGCCTAATGCAAAGAGGCTGAAACAGCAAGCCTTTCACCTCTTTGGGACCTGAGCTTGGTTAAGCAAAAGTGTAATGATGCTTAATGGAAGCAAAGGCTTATTTGTTTTCTCTCAGAGATGAGAATATAGATTTCACTGTCTCTTGTGTGTGCTAAAAATGAAGCAATTACGTAGTCTGACGACTATTGTTGAAAGGGAATTTTTATGCTTTAGTTAAACAGAGCCTGCAGCTCTGTCCAAAGGTAAAAAATGCAACTACTAACTAACTTAAAAGCAGTAATTAGCATGTAAGGTTTTGGTTTTTTCACCCATAAACTCAAAAAGTCTTTGCCCTCATAATCGTACCACATCGTACCTACATAGCAAATGTAAACTGAATTAAATTGCTTAAAGTCGTCATCATTTTAGCCTTATTTTATAGAGAGTATGATAATTGAAAATTAAAAGTCCACCTCTTTGGTCAGATACTATTTTGCATGATTTTCTATCTGCTGAGACTAGTTTGTAATGACTGTTTCCTTTTTTAATCAGCCAGCCACCCCTTCTAGACCTGCCGTGTTTGTGGACTGGGCATCAGGAGTGGCTCCTAAACCCGATCCTCGCACCATCAGCAAACATGTGCAAAGAATGGTCGATGTAAGTGCTTCCCTTTTTCAAGTACGGCCTCCACAGTAGGACTCAGCACTGCTGTTATCCAGCCTCCTTATTTCAACTATTATCTTGCATGATGCCATCCTGACAGCCTGCCTTCCCCGCTATTGTTCACTAACAGCTGAGCAACAATGGTTTTTATCTGTTGTCATTTGCAGTCTGTGTTCAAGAACTACGACCACGACGAGAACGGCTTCATTAATCAGGAGGACTTTGAGAAAATCGCTGCTAGCTTTCCGTTTTCCTTCTGTGTCATGGACAAAGAGAAGTGAGTCTCTTGACAGGTCACACATTCGCTCATAGGTTATTTATGACTTCAGGGGAGAGGAAGCAATAGTGGCATTTGTAGATGTGTAGTGGTGAGCTTAGCAACCGGAAGCATAAAATAGCTGCAGAATTAACCATAAAGCTGACGCTAAATGTGTGCATGAAAACCAGCACAACTGATCATGACAAGTTTTTTTTTTTTTTAGAGCACCGGTTGCCAAAGTGGTAAATGGTTTTTTACACACTGGGCAGATGAGTGGGCGTAGCCATTTATAAATATGGAAAGACAATAATGAAAAAAAAACCCTACAAAAATAACATGTAAATTACTAAATGTCTATTAATAGATTTTTACTATACGAGGTTCCTTTTACAATCATCCTGTATCATTCACAGTTCTGTTTCCTCTGTTAAACACCAGTTTACAATATATTTGTTGTGGTTGTTTCAGGGAAGGCCAGGTCAGCAGAGAGGAGATCACAGCCTATTTCATGCGGGCCAGTGTCATCTGCTCCAAGCTGGGCCTTGGCTTTGTCCACAACTTCCAGGAGACCACTTACATGAAACCCACCTTCTGTGACAACTGCTCAGGATTTGTAAGGAAAAACAAACCTCCTTGCAGCTATTAACGTCATTTGGGTTTTGCTCTTTTATATTTAGTTATGTAAATGTTGCTCTCTCTCTCTCGCTTCTCTCACAGTTATGGGGTGTCATCAAGCAAGGCTACAGATGCAAAGGTGAATATGGCGCTCTCACTCGTGTAACTTTGGTACCTCTGGCCAAATGTCAGTTAACTCAAATACTTGGAGAGGTTCACTCTGTTTTGTGGAGAGCAGGTGAAATGGAGTGTGGTTTTTCATTGCGTTGCATGTTGCTAGTTGAACCTTGCAACACATGACTGAAAGAGACTGCACTGAGAACCACAATCTTCTTCCCCCTCCCCCGTCCTTCTAAAGATCTGAGAACTATTTGTTTGCTTGACAGTAAGCATGCAAAAAAAAAGAAAGAAGAAAGTCTGAGAGTTGCATTTGCAGAACAGATAGTGTTCAAAGAGAAGTGAGAAGTCAGTTTATTGAAGCTAGAATAACTTCAGTTCCTGTTGTGACATGTCGTGCATTCTTTTGGGCCTGCACAGACTGCGGGATGAACTGCCACAAGCTGTGCAAGGACCAGGTGGCGTTCGAGTGCAAGAAGAACACCAAAGTGACCAACGCCACCGACAGTCCGACCCCGAGCTCAACGCCGGTCACCACAGGCACTTCAGAGGGTGGGTTGTGTTGATGGGGTACACCCGCACTCAGTACTGTTAATCACACCATGTTTTTCTTGCATATTTTATCTCACCTCAAATATGTTGATAATAACAGATATCCAACATGGAGTAATCACCAAGTTTTTGTATCATGTGTCACCTTCTGACAGAACATTTTTAAGCAATTTGTTCATCGGTGAGACAGTTTTTCCCCCCTGTAATCACTGCCTTCCACACTGCACAGAAAATAAAGTTGTTTTTATTCTCACCTGTGCCAAAAAAAAAAGTTTGCCATGGCTGTAAGAAAACACAATTTTTGAACGCAGGGTCAGGTCTGCTGTGAGGGTGATTTCCCTCCATCTATTGCTAGGAACAGTTTCACTTACAGTAAAATTCAAGCTGCCCACCTTCTCTGAAAATGTTTCTATATTCGGGGGACAGAAAAACTTTTGTTTTTGCTTAATATGAGCCTACTTACTAAGAGACATATTTACACAGGCTCTTTCAAAATTAGTCTTTTTGACGTACCGTTTTTTTTTTTGGCATATGGTTTATTTACCTTGTGATAACTGAACTGAGTCATTTCATTTTAAGATCACTGGTTGCTTAGAAAATAACTTCTTTGGACACAAAAGTTACTTTTTTAAGTGCTTTCTACTTAGCATTCACACACATTCACGTTCTAAAGAATGCAACTTGGGGTTCAGGATCTTATTTAAGGATACTTTGCCATGCAGACTGGAGCAGCCAGGGATCAAATCACAAACCTTCCTATTAGTTGATGACTTGCTCTACATCCTGAGCTACAGCCACCACAAAATTGGTAAAATATACTCTCTGGCCACTTTATAAAGTATATTAGTAGTTGCCACTAATAGTTTGGCCTTTTCATTGCATAGATTCAACTAGGTGCTAGAAACATTGCTCAGAGGTTTAGGTCCGTTATTGTTATGATAGTGTCACACAGCTGCTGCAGATTTGTGGATTTCATATACATCACACAGTTTTGAGTCAGTTACATGCACCTAAGTATCTTTCTGCTTTCTGAAGGAGAAAATACTCAAAAGAGTTAGATTTTAGGCAAAGGCTTGCCTTTACACGAAAGAACATAGAGTAAGTTTTTGACTTACTAAGCAATAATGTGTTAGCTAATAACCAGGTTTGAAGAGTTTTAAAATCAAACTGCAGAACTGTTGAGGTTGTAAAACAAAGGTCATGTATAGACAATAGTGTCATCTGCATAAAGCTGCATAGGGCAATTAGTTAAATAGAATAGTAGATAATAAAAATACAAAAGAAGCGGTGCTAGTGTAGAAACTAGCAGCACCCCTTGCTGCTGAGTAATCAGATCCGATTTACACCCACTTTAAAACTGCACGCTGCTTTCTGTGGCACAAATAGGACTTAAACCACATCAATGCCTGTTGGAAAAGAACAATAGCATGGAGATTATCGGTGAGAAGACACTGATGAACCAAGTCAAACGCATTGGTAAGCTTTATAAGATGACTGTGATCAGCAGCAGAAAAAGCAAACATTAGTCAATTTTAGCCCTTTAATTTTGATTGTATCATATTTCATACATGAGGTTTTTTTTTAGATCTCTACATCATCAGCGTGATTTTTATTTTTTGAAAAATGTAATGTATACAATCAGACACAAGTAGTGCTACTGTGAGCAATAAATTGCACAAAAATGTTGGATGTAGCAGAAATGATACAAATTAAGATCGGATCATCTGTCAGCAGGTTTAATAAACACTCCAGTTTAAAAAAAAAAAAAAAGAATTTTCTGGCAATTATTTCATGGTTCAGGCTTTACAGGACTGAGAGAACAATAGCTGTGGAATATTTCTGTCTGTTAATGTGTTATTTGAAATTAACAATTACTAATCGCGTCCCTCTGCCCAGGTTCAGAAGAATGTCCTTTCCCCTACCCTCCAGACGACAGGAGAGACTGGAGCCCAGACTCCCCAGTCACTTCCAGTTTGAGACCTCGGAGAGTCCATAGCTACACCCAGACAGATGGACCCGAAGTATCGTCCACCTCAGCTGAGGCCAGCCGCCTTCACCCTTCACTCTTAGTCCCAGCAACACCCACCCTCACCTCATGTCCCAGTCCAATACCCCAAAGAAAACAGCGACACTGTGCCAAGTGGGAAAACAGAGCTTCTGTTGTGCAAAAGCCTAAAGAGCCAGAGGAAGAGAGCAAACCTACCTATGAAACTCTGGAACTGGTGAGTAGTACTCTATCAATTATACTCTACTTTTATGCACCATATCGCCCACTTGTTATTTTAATATAAGGTTTCTTTAACAGGAGAACCAGAAGCTCCGTAAAGCTAATGAGACACTACGTAAGAAACTAAAAGAGGCAGAGCGGGAGGTAGAGATACTAAAGACACTGCTGAAGAGGCACGCTCTCCACCCAGTGGAGGAGGACTCCTCCTCTTAGACTTGTACATACACTGACGCTTCACCAAGGGGACTGGTGCTGCCTCCGTGTGGCAGCAGGTATGAATCCTAATTTATTGATCATGAGCAGTGCAAGTATTTTATCAGTATAATGAGATGAGAATTACATGATATAAAGGGGAATACGATCTGTGTGTCACCAATAATAAGGTAAAGGATTTTCTTTAAAGGTGGTAGATTTTATAAAGCTAAATACGGTGTGATTTAACAACTTGTTTTGTTGTTTTGTTTTTTTGTTTTTTTAAAAATACACATTTATCCAAATTACTTTTTAGTGGAAAGATGGTTTAGAAAAAGGCTTTTTTAAAATTGCAAATCTGAGGTAAGCAGGACGAGCCCCTTTAATGTTTTCAGCATCTTAGAAAGGTGACAATCAATAGCTTGAGCATTACTTAATTTATTTAGCGAACCATTAAAAGTGCTTGCATCTAAACGTGTGCAAACACAAGGTATCATTGAATGAAGGAATGCAGCATTTTTAAAGGGGAAAAAAAGCATTTGCAGAATGTGTTTGATCAATTCTTGATCAGTTAACGAGCTTAGCTATTTATGTTAAACATAAAATGGAAATCAGAGGCTGCAGTAAAATGCATGAGCAGCGGAAAAGGTTATCAAAAAAGTGTACGGCGGGCAGGTTATTGTCATTACTAGCAATGACAGGAACCCACTGAGCTTAGAGCAGCAGAATGAAAGTTGGGGGAGGGCTCACATGTACAGATTGCTTTATATTGTTTCCACTGCTCATTTCAATGCACAACATGCCTCTGTCAATATTTATTGTGTGAAACACTACACACTTCATATGAACAGTGAGATATCTGAACATTTTGTACAGTATAGTGGTACTTTCATGGAGTTATTTATGCTTATGTTGGCTTCATATTGATACTTAAAAAAAATGCAGCCATGCTATTTTGATGTAGTGTGAGCCATTGTATGAGTGTTGTACTGTGAGCTGAGATATGTGTTTTGGATGTACTTGTAATGTATTGTATTATACACTGTGCCATTGTACTGATGTCAAGGTTCATCCTAATTCTCAGTATTGTTCTCTTATTGTCCTAATAAATAATTCATATTCTATAGTAAACATGTTCCTGTGCGACTCAGTGTGACCACTGGGTGTCACCAAAGCGTCACCATAAGAAGGTTTTCAGATTCATTTTAATGTTTGCTGGTTTTCAGTTTTCAGCCATAGGGGTATTCTGTAAATGCTGAACTCGAGTTAGCTGTTGTGTGTCTGCCTCTAAGAATGTGTCCTGCAAATAGAAATAGGTGGTAGTTAAATTCAATAACATGCCTTTTAATGCTGGTTTAAAATGTATAGTTTTGAACAACTAGCACAAAAAAAACAGCACATCTCCAACACATTGTTTTGCAAGAATCCACCACAGACTTGTGCTGAAACATAAACTGTTAAAGACAGCATGTATCACACTGTCTGCCAACTGTGCCAATCTGGCCTGTCCCTAGAGCTTTGCTGCAGGTAATGAGTCTGACTCCACAGTACATGTTGGCCTGTAGATAATGAGAGGGCAACTGTCTGCTGTTGCAGAAGGAGGGACTCAAACGAAGGACCTAATATTTCTCCTTTTTTGTCACTACACACTGCAAACAGCTAGTGATTTATACACTGCTATATTCCCGGTGCTGTGATTCAGTATGTCTATATTTCTATAGCTGTATTTCATCAGATAAAGAAGGCCACTGTCTGAGAATATAAAGCATTCCCACATATATTGCATCTGTATTGTTGACTGGACCAGGATAGCCTCTTAGGCACAGCAGTAGTTCCCAAGCCTAGCCTTGTGGTGACAGCTAATTTACTTTTATTTGAATGTGACATCCAGCTGCTGGGGAGTAACTCCTCGAGTCTACCAGGCTCCATGCACACTAATGCTGAATAATTTCCGATACCATGGCTGGCTGAGAGAAAATGACAGAAAGAACACGTGTCATCTCAAAGGCTCCTTTTCTTCAATCAAGGCTGTGATAAAAGCTCGAGAGGAGAAATGTCTTTACCCTGGTGTGCTAAAGTAGTCGTCAAAAAGATAAATATATCAGACACAAATCCATTTACAAACCCAACAGAGACTGTAAACATAACACATTGTGGTGCATTTAAGGCTGAAAGAGACGCCAAGACACATGAAGACTAAGCGATACGGAGTATGACTTCCTTCTCCATACACTAAGATCAAAATATGACCAACCAATTAAAGCAGGCAGACAGAAATGATTTATCACCCAGACTTCACTTGCTCTGTACTTGGGGGAACTGGACCATTGTGAGATATCCATAAGTTAACTTAATGTGCTAAGTCTAATGAACACAGTCTCTAAAACTAATCAGATTAAGATGTGAGCCAACCATTTTATGTCCCCCCTGATAGCATGCAGAAAACACATCGGGAGAACACACAGGGGACTTTCTTTTCAAACACGAACAAGCGCCACAGCCGCAGTGCCTGTAGGATACAGGAACACCACAGTCACACTCAGCTCCACCAATTCCCTTGATTATTAAACTGATTCATTAAGTTCTAATGATGGCCAAAGGACCATTGTAGAAGAGCAGAGAGAGAGAGACAGACAGAAACCCTGAATGAAGGTGCAGGAAAGACAGAGAAAGACACACGCCTTTTCTAAGGAATTTTCCAGCGGTGGCTTGAAAACTGAAGCTGTGGTGAAATTTTTTAATTAACCTTGATGATAGCGGAGGAGTGTAACGGGAGAAGAGAAGTGGAGGAGTTCTGCAAAGACAAACAGTAGCTCTCAGCCGCCTCCCCCTCTTTCTAACCTTTGTCAGTGAAACCTAAAACAGTCAGTTTTAGATTTCTAATGCAAGCTAAGGCACCTATGAGCTCTACGTAAACACAGAATAGCAAGAGAAGAGTTCAAGTCTGAAGCTGATATGAGGGTAATGAATGTGTGGGCACCACTGTGTGTGCATTTACACACAGAGAAACATCAGACTGCCCTTTCTGGCTCTGGTTTCCAAATAAAGAAGCTGTGCACACAGAAACACACACACACACACATAATGCAACCTATGGGTGGAGAAATTCATATCCTGCAAATATCCAGTGAAGTGGTTTCATATTATTCATCTTGCTGGCATACCAGCAAGATGCTTTTGGAATAGGCATATCTTTTTGAGGCTTAGAAAAAGAGGCACAGTGACAGAATGGTGTGTTTAAAAAGCCAAAAAATACATAATTCCTCCTGGTTGTTTTGTGTTTGCAGTGCATTCCTGCAACATGTAACCCAGAGCATCAGTGATCTGCAGCACAAGGAAAAGACTGTTTAGGTGATGTGAGATGTACACGCTTCACCAGTGCAGCTGCCAGTATGATTTATGGCAGATATTCACTCCCTTGTTGTTCCCTAAGGTGTACTTTGGTGCAAAGTGAGAGTGGTGTAAACAAAACAACAAAAGAAACTCTAAAAGTTATAATTGCCCTGAAACAAACACATTCATATTGGCTCACATCTGTGTGAAAGCAGATTGTTGGCAAATCTATGTCTCGTTTTAAGTTACACAATACAAAGATGCCAAAAAACAAGAGACATCTGAAGGCAAACACTAATGGCTATGTAGCAGCTAACAGAACAAATACTTCAAAGACAGGCTGGAGAAGATGCAGATTAACTGATGAAGAAATTAAACCAGGTGGTGATTAAAAAAGAAGAAGAAGAAGGAGAGAAACAGAAGTGTATGAGAGCTGAAAGAAGAACAGATGCTGCAGTGCTGGGGCAACCAGAAAGGCTCTGGACAGTCAGCAGAACTCCTTGCCAAAATCAAGGAAAGTGAAGCAAAGCACGGCTGCAGCAAATGCAGAGCAGAGATGGGAGATAGTGGTAGGAAGGGAGTGAAACAGAGCAAATCAAGCAACCATCTAAGCCAGTCTCCACCTGGACTTTGAAATTCAACATCACCTCTGAGGATGGAGACACAGTGGGAGTTCCCCACATGGGACAGCAGCCTTCTCTCTATTAATACAAAAATCATAAATGCTGTAGATACGACTAAAATGAGAAGTTCCTTTTCTTTCTTTGTGATACTGTGGACAGCTTGTGTTTTGCAGGATTCTTAATAAAGAGTCGATAAACTATAAAACACTTCATGCTTCATGTTTAATAATACAGCCAAACCAGGCATGCTCAAAAACAGCCAGCCTATAATAAGAATGAGAGAAAATCTAATAATACAATATACCATTACTATAAACTACAACATGAACTCTAGAGTAATTAAAAAGACCACAACCACATTTGTGAGGCTGTATTTAGGAACGCTCTAATGGAGGTAGATTGAATGTGATTAGGTCAGTGGAGGACTGGTATTTGTCTACTCTGAGCACTCAAAGCCATCATTCAAGCGTATTTTTCTACCACAAAGCACTTTTATCATTACGTTCACACGAGGGTTCAGGACACTTTAACATGCCGAGAAGCCGGGGACCAAGGCGTCAACCTAAGCAGACAACCTGCTCTAGAGCTTGAGCCACACCAGGGGAGGCAAAGATGTGCCGATTCCAACTGACAGCAACATCGGAAAAAAGGAGCAGACTGAAACAATAAAGAAACACCAGGGTCTGACAGAACCACCAGAAAAGACTGGAATGGTTGAAGAGCGAAGAAACTGGGAGAAAGGCACAGCACCTGAGGAAAAAAGTGCAGTCCATAGGAAAAACTAAGACACTGTTTAAAAATTGTTAAATTCTCAGGCCTCCGGTACAAGATCTGATCTTGAAGACACAAATAGAAAGGCTGAATCAGTGTCATGAAGCAAACCATTGAGTAATCAAATATCCAGCCAGAATAATACCAGAAGCTTGTTGATGCCAAAAGCATCTGGTTGAGGTACAACTTAATAAGAGACATTTAACCAAATATTGGTGGGGGTGTATGTATATATCTGAGAATATGTCTATGTTTGACATGACTTAGAGAAAATCTCAAATAAATTCAAACTTGTGCAACCAATTCTTGTATTTCAAAGTCATTTAAGATGTAGGCTTCCACTCTGGAAAAAGAGCACTTCAAAGAAATCATTTAAAGCCCCAAATTACTATAACATTCATTGCCATGATGAGTTGATGTAAACTTCTGACCACAACTGTGGTGAGTACGAGTCATGAGTCAGCAGAGTTAAATAAATAAATATTTCATAATTTAATCATTAGGCCTCTTGACCTAACCCATGGCATTGGCAGAGTTAAGACCCAACTGCAATTTATAATGTTTAAAAGACTGTTATTATGTGTACCAATGTTGATATTGGACAAGAATTTAGTTATTTAAATTTCAGATATCTGCCCCATTTCTCAAGCCTACTTGGAAATTTCCTGCAGCTTCTTCGGAAATGTAATAAAAAGGATCAGCCAACATGCATCTGAAGCCATCAAGATGACCGCATCAGTGCTTTGAGACTCCACAAGGAAAAGCCATCATCAATTGAAATTTGCCGCTGATGGCTCTGATGTTAACCTCTAGAGTCTCAACTTTGCCCTTTGTGAAATTGATTTGCTTGAGAATAGATTTATACACTGAGGCCATATTTCAGACCAAATATTACCCTTTAGATATATCCAAAACAAATGATATATCATGTTTAACCATTTCCCTGGGCAGTCTGCCACGCTGATTTCCCTGCTATTTCTCTGCCCCTCCATGCTCCTGTAATCCTCTGTCCCCTGCTCCCATTTTGTTCTAATACTCTTCTTGCACTGGCAGGACTTTATTCGAGACAACTGCTGCACTCAATTTGCACATTCCAGCTCGTGCACAGTATATTGGCACAGTGAATCTCTAAACAATCATTGCTTGCTCCAAAATGTGCTTTCCAGCAGGAACAGATTCATGGAAGATTTCATAGTTGTGGGCAAATTAAATAACCGGAGCACTGTTTTTACACCTAATCAAGCACTATGTGATAGTACATAAAACGGATCATCAGCAATAACTGCTCCACGGCCACTGAATACTTTCCTTTAGGAAGTGAAAATATAAATTGTATTTATTAGTCTACTATCAAAGATAAGCTGCACATTTTAAACTGATCTCTCAGTGATTTTACTCTCTAATTAGGCAGTAGTTTGGGGGGTGAGATGGGGGCTCTTTTCAGGCTTCTGATTGAACATCGCAACCCAGGAACTTCACCGAGCCTGTAATGTTCTCTTCAGCACATGATACGTTAATGCTGCAATCAAACCAAATTAGTTTCAGCTTTCAGGGACGAGGGAGCGCTAACGTGATAATCTGTTAAACGGAGTTTCACTCTGCTTCAGGAATGCGCCAGAAGTTTGTTTGTTGCTGCAGAGACAGAGAGACAGCGAGACTATTCATTTACTGGCACCATCAGCAGCACACACCTCTCCATGAAGGCTGGCTGAAATAGCCATAGGGCTTTAATGAAGGCCAGCAGGCTGTTTGAAAGCCTTTTAGCTACTGTTGATCACCCACCCACCCCCGTTGCATTCTCCGTCGACCTTAGATGTAAGGACATGTTCAGGTGTACGGCACAGTCTACCTTAAATGCCTTGAGGTGACATCTGAACCTGGTGCATCATAACAGCACAAAACCATTAATATCACTTACTGCTCAGAGGCATGCATCACTTAAAGGTCAGAAGCAGAGGTCTTTCTATCATTCATGTGACACATCTGCTTTCTTGGAAGGTCAGATACCCAGAAAAAAAGTGGAAAGGAGGAGGCTGGATTGTCACACTGGAGGAAACAGAAACTTATAATTGTAATCAATCATTTATAAAGCAAACAAACTTGATTGTGTTAGAGCAGCGCAAAAGCCAAAGAGAGATTGTGATATTTATGCAAGGTGGTGATCTGTACTGACAGCGTCAAACCCGGTCGAGTGCTTCAAACTGAATATTTATCAGGTTTAATGACAACATTTTTACAGACACAATCAGTGTTAATATTATGATCCAGCTTTATTATTTGACACATTTCCGATGCTGTATTTCACAAAAGTCACTATCCACGATTGCCTTGTTGATCCCTCAAGTCAGTAGTGCGAAGAACGCAAGTTAATTCGGGTCAACTTGAGAGAAGTTAAACACATCACACACAGCTCTCTGCCATCTGCAAGCATCCGGCCCAAAGGGACCAGCCAACTGTTCAGATTAATGTGATTTGATGCTTTCCTCCTTGCACGAGTCCCCAGAGAGTGACCATTAGCAGCATAACCACTTTTCCTTCAGAGCAGGATAATGGGAAGTGAATGATGGTCATCTTTTTTTCTTGATGCTAATAATTGGAGTGGGTTTAATCGGCAGTAAAAACAGACATATCCATATTGTTTAAGAGTCGTGCATATATATTTCTACAACAATTTAATGTCTTCCAGTCAAACCGCAAGATCGAGAAATATGGCTGACTCGCGACCTTCATCTGCATGAGGGGAGGACCACAGATAATCTGAACAGACAGCTCAAGCCAGCGCTGCCACAGCTCTTCATTCATACATCCCATCGCCTGGGAACCTCTCTCCTGACATGTCAGAAACCTCAAAATCTCAAATCCCAGGGGAATCCATGATTGGTTGCACAACATCAGGCATGGACCACGTCAACTCCAGAATTTTGGATATTTTGATGAGTGACGATATGAAGATACATATCGCCAAGAGTATCCCACTTTTACCAGCCTAACTGGAATACTTTTCTTTTGACTGCCTGGTTAAATATGTTACACTTTGGACTTAGCAGTGTTGCAATTACTTGCAAGAGTTCCTTACACATAGGAACACAAGGAAAAACAGAAATAATGAGCAAAAACAAGGTCACAATGCAACCACCATAGTTTGGAGGATCACTCGAAGAACTTTGTGGCCTTGTTACTTTGTAAAATGCACTCAGAGCGTCATTAAATATATCTAAATTTGCATTTTAATATCAGTTATGTAACGAAGGCGCTGTTCTATGTAAAAAAAAAAATCAGTATGGATTCAATATGGACTTTGAACTGCGTTAAATACATTTAAATGTACTCTTTAATGCTAATTATAATTCAGAGCTACAAGATTTCTGAATAACAATAAAAGAAAACTTTTGTGGAAATAGATGGTACTTTTTTGTCATCTCTTCTCATCATTCTGAGGCCAGAGTGTTGCTTGGATAGTGGCGCCATCACACATGTAACTACTGTTACTTTGTGAGTGTTGAATACCCTATCAGTCCTTTCTCCTGCGGAACAATCAATGATGTCGTCACTTTTTAACACAGCAAATTATGCTTTGTCATGTAGCTCAAATACACCTGAAAGAAAAAAGTCTCCTCTGCCTTCTCTGTGATTTCCTGTTTGTCTCACGCTTGCTTGCCAATGCAACTTGGCGAGCAAGCCCACAGTTACCTTTGCATGGAACTATGACATTTAGCAGATGTACTTTTAACGTCAGCGCTATCTGCTGCTACAATGTGCACGGGTTTAGTGTTTCCACATTAGATCTGTGCATACACATACAACACTTCTGCACTATAATATGTCGGATGTGGGAAATATATAACTATATATTGCAATAACGGAGCCGTTTCTGGTGCATCAGTTGTAGTAACCCAGAAAACCCATGTGTTTCCTCGACAGGTTTACCCTCGCTCCTTCCTCTTCCTTGGTAACCATGGTTACCTTGGGTGTCACATTGTCAACCTATTTTAAGAAGCTATCGGCCCCTATATAGAGTACCACACACATACACAAACACACACATACACACACATACCTTGTAGGAGAAAGCCACCCTATTTGTCATGCTTTCGGTTATGCACTGTGTAACACTAGCTAATCTCTTTATGGTGCATGCTGTGTAAATACATCACCAGGCCACGTTAAGTTCATTGTACAAGACACTCATTAAGATAATGCACTTTGGTACAGCCATTCTTTTCTCCATCAAGACTGATTGCAGTAACTTTATTTTAGTACTTGAGACTAATCTAAACTATGCACATGTTAGCAGCCATTAGCTCAACTATGTATTTAAACCTAGATTTGCCAGTCAAGTGGGAAAGTGTAACCTGCTTTATTCCCCCCTTTCACTCTAAGAAGGTGTGTTTGAGACCATTAACTGATCAGGAAAGTGTTTACTGAGGTCACAGATTGGACCAGCTGAGTGTATTTTTCCACTTCCAC
>VURO01013903.1:17712-36042 GCA_015108175.1 Pelvicachromis taeniatus | reverse complement strand
TGGGTGGGGGGGAGTGAGGGGGGGGAGAGGGGGGGGGGGGGGGGGGGGGGGGGGGGGGGGGGCGCTTGACAAATAGTGCAAATAGTGCATCTGCCATGTGTCACTACACAGTGCCTAAATATAGAGCAGAAAATGGAGCAGAAGAAAGGGACACAGAGAGAACCATAAATATTCACAGTCCATCTAAAGAAGACTGGCAAAAGCGCCCTCTAAAGAGAAATCTTGTCTTCTCATAAACCATGCTTAATGTGCCCCCATTGAGCTTGACTGGTTTTCCTCAAGATTTCATATTTTCCATGTTTCCTCTGTGGATTTTTCTTTCTTTTGGGGAGGGGTTGTTTCATTTTGAATCAGATCCTCATTAGACAATGTTCTGTTTTCCTGCAGTGAAGGAAAGTGAAGGGAGAGAAAGAGAAGGAGCGAGAACAAGAAAGAAAGAAAGAAGGAGGTGAAGCAGGAGGATAAACTGTTACAGGTTCCGCCTCGCCCCCTCACCCCCTCTTCTAATATACTCGTCTCCTGAGGGAGTGGTATCCATCACAGAGACGGCTGGGCTGTTATGCCATGTTGCCTCGTGCATGTGAACACAAGGTGACTCTAAAAGAGAAGCAGCTCATGTGAGCCCAGTCTTACGAATGCAGCCCCATGTTTCCCCCATAAAGTGTCCATCAGCGCCTTAATGCATCTCCCAGTGAAAGTGACAGAGCCTGGGCTCGCACATTATTAACTCCAGACATTTTTATGAGCCTGTGGAACAGAGTGCTCCTTCTGAATAAGATATGTGTCCGGTGTTCAATGGCACTATATCAGTCTTTTACTTTTTGCCACAGCATGACGTCCCTTGATAGACAGTTTTAAGTGTGTTTTCTTTGCCTCTAAACTACAGACGGAGTCCCTGTAAATGCTATAGCTCCACTGATCAGTATAATTATTATATTATTCTACAGTATGATCTGATTCCCATTTTTCCTGTGTGTGATCTATTATGTTACCAATTTGCCTGCATGGGAAATGCATCTACATTAATGTTATGCAAGCTGTGTTTACCATGATAAATTGCAGTATGTAATCAAGAGCAGCTCCTGGGATTGGGGTGAAAGGCACATCCAAATTGGTAGTCTCATGATAAATGCATGGGATTTGTCTAAAATATTAATCAAACCTAAATGTGCAATGAATTTGATAGTGGCTTACTCCTGGGCTATATTTGGAACCGGTTCAGAGCAGTGCTGGGACAGGAGACAATGAAATTAAATTGGCAAATCTTCTTGAAACTACTGATACAAGCTGGACTCGAGTGAAGAGTGGGAAACCCTAAAAATTAATGTAGCAGAAGGATAGCTTTACAAAAATGTTTCCGTGTTGTGTTTTATCTTTAGTGGGCGTTCTCGGCGAGGCGACAATAACACCTAATCGTTTTACTGTGAAGGTGCGAAAGTTAGAAGCAGAGCGATCGTTTCATGATACAAATCAGATGCGTTTGCAAAGTGGGAATGGTGGCTCACGTGATCACACATTTCAGAGGCTATATTAAGAACCTGATTCGAAAAGGCTCTTATGCAACAATGCAAAATAGAACCGCTGGGAGGAGGCGAAATAAAGAAGAAGCCCAGCCAACACCTGAGATGCTGAATAGAGTTAGAAGGGGAAGTTTAGAAATGTCAAATCCTTAGTCGGTAATAGAGTTCACGGCGCGACTCACACAGCCAATCAGTTGGCTGGAGTCAGCTCAGCCTCCGTTGGAGTTGTTTGGAGCTCGAGCCTCGGCGAGATACTGTGCGTAAAATCTGCCTTAAACGCAGCAGCGGCACTGTCACAGCATCCAGAGTCCATTCTCACACACACACGGACTTACTTCCGTTTGAAGGGGAGCCGCATGTTGTTGCTACGATGGCAGTTTTGCGAAAACTGTTAATGTGAAGTGAGAAGGTGGGTCCACTGCTCCGTCTCCATCGACTCAGTTGCGTCGAGGAATGATGCTGAGCAAACCTGCGGGAGGATTTTCAACTACAGGTAAGATGACTGTCTGAGATGTTCAGCTGCTGGTGGCCACAATATATTCTTAGTCTGCTCTTCTAGGATAGATGTATATCTGTGAGGGAGAGAGTAGTACAGTGGGAACAAATAGTAAATTTCCTTTCATTGTATATTGAAAATTAAGTTTTCCAATTTGACGTGATGCGGACGCGTCAAAATAGGGAAAATATATTGTGCCTTTGTTTGTGGCTAAAAAAAAAGTGACATGTATGGATAAACCCATAGCAGATTTAACAAAGAGAAGGTAGATAGACAGAGGGACAGAGGTGGTCATTAATAATCGGGAGTCCAAGACTCTCATGTGCTAAGTGCACTTATTCCAGTGCCTGATGAATTATTTGTGGGTGTGAGATGTGATTTTTGTTAACTAATGTAGTGTGTAATGGAATTCCTTGTTATCTGGACAGCGGCTCAGGCACAGGAGCATATGAGAATGGACACAGTGTTGAAGATACTGAGCTGAGTGTTCGTGCGTGTATGTGTGTGTGTGGGCTCACATTCAGCCACTGGCCCACATTATTCATGCTTCCCCACGGCAAATAACTGTGAAACCCATCGTGGATGTATGGTATTTTTTTTTTTTTTTAATCATAGGAGGTCAAAGGCTCTAAAGTTCTCCTGTAAATCTGCATGTCTATAAGGTCCGCTGTCTCTGACGGCCAGGAAGTCATTGGATATGGAGGAAATTATGCATCTGTTGTAACTCCCTCTGCCTTTTTTATTGTTTACTCCTTGTGGAGACTGTCAGAGGCAGCAACAGAAGTCTGAAGGGTGTAGTTTATAATGCTACACTGTATAAGTGTGGCATTAATATTACTTAATAATATTACTTAATAATATTACTTTTAATAGATAGATAGATAGATAGATAGATAGATAGATAGATAGATAGATAGATAGATAGATAGATAGATAGATAGATAGATAGATAGATAGATAGATAGATAGATTAATTTTAAAAAAAAATCACAATCACATCCAAATGTACTTGTGCATTTCCAGCCCTGCAGCTTGTTTCTCAGTTTTCAGACTTTCAACTCAACAACCACATGACATAACTCGGACTTATTTTAATAACATAATGCAGCCGCTTTATCTCAATTCACCATTAGTCATGGGATGAAAAATGAATTTGATGGATGAGGTCCACAGGGACTGACCGGTTTGCAAAACAAAGTAGTGTATTTGCTTAACCCCAAATCTGGACATGCTCATATCACAGAGCCTCTCATTGGTGGACTTGTTGCCTTAGTGACTGCCTTTCCTGACAGTGTTCCTGTTTTAGTTGTTGTTTTTTTAATTGTTATTATTTTACGTAAAGCAGTCATTTATTATTATTATTTTTATCTTCTACTCATTAGTCCCATTCTTCAGCTGCATTTGAACATCCAGGCGAGTCGAGGAGGCCACTTCAGACTTGTCAAATTAGTATGCACTGCGAAAATACAGCACCAACTATCATCCTCTCTCCGCATTTTCATTATAGGAAGCTGTGACATGTGGAAGATATTTTTTCACTAAATGTTTATATAAAACTGGAGAGGGGGGGGGGCGTGTGAGATGCAACAGTTGAACATACACCAGATGGTGATTTTTATGGCTCAGACTGGTGAGAGCTTGGGAGAGGAATGCTGATTGTCAAACAAAATGAAATATTTCCTGCATTAAAAATCTGTTCTAGAGGGCACATTTTCATGCTTAGCTCAAACTGGATTCCTATACCGCACCTAGATTAATTCTATATTCCCTCGAATGTGCTGTGATTAGATTTGACGGCTTTCTTTATGTTTCAGGTGTTATTAACTAGATGACTTTTTTTTTCAGCTGCCAGACTACCCAATATTCTCTGGACTTCATCCTTTGATTAGCAAGACGTTTGAACCAGCCCTCAGTCATGGAGAGCCTCAGCGAGCTCCAGAACCCCCTGCTGGACAAAAACAGCAGTCATGCAGTTCCTAACGACTACCAGGGCTACCAGTGTGACTACCCGAGCCAGCCTTATCAGGACAACCTAATTGGCTACTACTGCGCTGGGGCCAATGGCAAGCATAAGGCTCAGCAATTCTTGGACGCCACCTCTCTCCATTTGGCAGTGGAGGCCTTCTACAGGCCCAACTTCATCCTGTGCAAGGACGACATCAGCCTTCACAGCAAGGACTCCAAAAGCGAGAGCTTTGAGACCACTTTCACAGAGAGTAAGGCGTCAGATGGAGTTTCCACGGAAAACACAGTGGATAGCACGCAAGAGGAGAAGGATGCCAAGATACAGACGGTGTCCTACGAGGTGGAGGAGGAGCAGCAAGGTCCTGAGTATGAGGTCAGAGGTCACAAAGCAAAATATGAATATGCTGTCTGCATAAATGGCAGGGCACCATGCTTTATTGGCATGTTATTTGTAGCGCCAAGCATCTGATGCAGCATGAGGAAGTCTGTACCATTAAGTTTTTAGAGAAATAATAATCTTATAATTCCTCATTTCTTATAGAAGGCATACAGGAATGATTACTGTAGCCATACATGCTTAAGAACAGACCGAAGCAAGAACCATTTGGCAGTGTTGACAGAGTAATTGAATATTGAGTCACTATATGAAATTAAATGCGTTTCAACACTTGCTTGTAACTGTCAGGGCCAGCTTTCAGCAGAAAATGAGTCACGGTGCTGTAGTGATGCTTATTATTTCATTTACTGTTCTAATAGACTGTCGGTGTGATTCACACTCATTTCTCACTTTTTTCTGCAAATGGTCAATCTGCTTGTGACTCTTTGAAATGCGGTGCGGGGTAATTGCTCGCTTTTGTTTTATAATTACATTCCAAGAAAATGACACATCTGATTTTTATCTATATTGGCTATTTTTGTCTCTCTTTTTAGGCTAATATAGCCACAAAAAAAGATAACATGACAGCAAAAAAGAGCAAAGTCTTTTCAGAAGTGGCGAAAATCTAATTTCACCCAGGGACGCTCGTGAAATACTCAGGGCTCCGAACTGGCAGAGGAAGAAGTATAGCACCCTTACCGAGCTGATGATCACGCCAGCTCTTGTCACCCGGAGGCCTGGCAGATAGATTGAGACATAGCAGCAACTGCCATTAATGCCATAAGTAATGCCGTGCTTTAAGGGTGTTAAGCGAGGCTGTGCTGATTCATGGCCGTCAGAGCAGGTGAGCCCGGAGCCAAAGTTATTCCATGTCAAATCAAAAGCGCAAATGAATGTGATTAACAATGCTCAGATAAAAAGCTGGCTTTCCAAATGGAATATGAGACCTTTTGCTCCGCACCTACATTTCTTTACTTCCTCCTCCTGCCTTTGTGTTTGTGTGTACATCCGTGCACCTCAGTGCTAATACTCGAGTCATGCCGACACAAAGAAACTGTGATTAAGAGAATTTTTACAGCTACGGGAATATAAATAAGAGAAAGAGAGCAGCAGCTGGGGAAGGTCCATATACTTCCAAAATTACCCATATATTGTCTGTGGCAGTTTGTGTTTACACATTTTCCCTTCACAGTTGCATGTTGCTCCAGGCCTTGTGTACAATCAGCAACAGAGAGGGCGAAAAAACGTAGACCAAGTCTCTGTCAGGTGATGTTTGACATTTTGGGTGATACAGACAAAATAAATTGCAGGTAACAAAGTAACAAGACCCTGTGCATGATGCCACTGTGATTGCCCCTGCTAACAAGGTGCACAGATACGTGTGTGTGTGTGTGTGTGTGTGTGCTCACGCCCCGGTGTTGAGTCGTCTGTCCCCTTCAGACATTAACAAGGACTGGGAGAGAGCTGTGACAGGGCTGTTAAAGGCACTGAGCCTCGGCGGACCCCCATCAGTTATACTGGCAGACCAGACTGGGAGCGTGTTCCCAGCCGACCGGACTCTGTGTCAGGCAAGCTGTCAGTACGACTGAATGAAGCAGTCACTCAGAACTGTTATCAGTTCTTGCTACGAAGATAAAAGGAGATTACTGCTGTTTGTACTCACCAGTTTATTCATGTGATGTCAGATTAAGCAGTTACCACCAGCTGCTGTTTTGATGGATCGTACCCGTCTGTCTAGGTGGACAGTGTTCATAAAGCAGATAAGAGAGAGCTTCATAATCTCTTTCTTGGCAAAGGTATTTGTTTGTAAACTCTTTGGATCCCCCACTGACCTCTAAATAAGGTTTCTGAGCAGAAATCCTCTGAATATAGCTCAAAGCTATTACGTTACATCCAGTGTTTTGGCAATTTGGATGCGATCAGAGGCTAGAAAATAGTTTAGAATATGCTGTGAAATGTGGCTGTCTATTTGCAAGTATGGTTCCTTTTTCTCCTGCTTGCTTCACTGCCTGTTCTTTAATTACCTCTAAAATGGTTGGTTCAGTTCCCACCTTACGCATCGATTTCTGTTTTTGCACTTTCCTTTTTCCCTGCTTCGATTGATCCGAAGGTAGCAAGACTAACAAATGAAACCTTGCTCCTGTGGGGGCTGTTTATTTAGACAAACATCCTCTCCATGTCTGGGACAGCTATAAGTAAGGCCACCTTCTCTTAAAGGTCACCTGTGTAGTCACATTGCCATCGTTGCTGCAGGCACAGTGTGCCCATGTGGCCTAAGTGGCATTCAGATATATCACTCATTAGCTCCCATGGCCCTGACTTTCAAGGTACGATGCATTCAACAGGCTCCTGTTGAACACCTCATAAGATGCCCGGTGCATTAAGGAAAGCTGGTGGAGGTCTCTCAGAGTGTAAAAGCAATTTAGCACATAAATGACGCGCTGTCCTGTCACCTTGCAATGATGGAACAATCCGTTAATCCTGTGTTATCTGTCAGACCGCTCATGTGTGTTGACAGAGGCACCAAATCCTCTCTGGCTGACTGAGCACATCCTGTCCTGGGTGGTTGCGGAGCAAGGTTAGACACAGTAGAGAGGAAGCATGAGTTGTCAAGCTACGCCACCATAGAGCTGTCCAAAGTACACCTGGCTATTTATACGTTAGCCGTACTCTGTTGTTATGTTGATGTCAGTCTCAAAATCACAGCTTATCTCAAAATATATAAGATCATATCTGTTCTTTATCTGACTTTTAATTTTTCTGTATAAACTCTTCCAGAGTGACAGCTCCAGCGACAGTGAGAGTGAGGACAACTTCATCGTGCTGCCCCCTCGGGACTACTTGGGCCTCGCCATCTTCTCCATGCTCTGCTGCTTCTGGCCCTTGGGCATCGTTGCCTTTTACTACTCTCACAAGGTAAAGGCACAGAGATCTCAAGGATGCCATCAACTCTTATTACACTGCATTCTATTTAAGGTCAGTGAGCACAAGAGCTCAGACAAGTGCAGCCGCAGCCCATTTTCCACCCTGTGACCCTCCTTGCAGTTGTTTCAGATGATTGGCTATGTAAATTAAACAGATTCGGCCCACTTGTCAGTCACCTGTGTTCACTTTGGGAAACCATTAACTCTGGGGTTTTGGTTAACAGTGCGCTCCTGCGTGAGCGACGAACTGCCATTATAGTGGTTTTTTTTTTTTTTAAAGTTGTTTTGCTCATAGCTGAGAACTCATTTGCAATTATAGCAGCACCTTTGGTTGGTCTCGTGGTTAGCATCCTTCTGGTCCGAAAAACCATTAGGTTCAAGCCCTCTCACCTCAAACACAACACAGTGTTTCTCTGTAGTTTTGAAACACAATAATTGCAGAGACAATTATAGCAGAACACAAAATAATGTGTCAAAAGAAAAAATAAAGGCCAGCCTCATTTTTGATAGGAAACCAAAACACCCAAACAACACATTTGTCACTGTCAGAGGGATAATGACCTAATTTCCATGGTAACTAATGGCTCCCTGAGAACATTTCTTGTTTTCTCTCGTTTAACTGTGGCTTTACACCTACTCAGACACTCGGTGCTGATGAGTAACACACCAGCTCATTTCACTCTCTGCTTTGTTTTGTCAGACTGGCAAGGCCGTTGCAAAGGGAGACTTCTCCAGAGCAGGGATGAGCTCCAGAAGAGCCCTATTCCTGGCTGCACTTTCCATTACCATTGGAACAGGGATGTATGTGGGGGTGGTTGTGGCCCTCATAGCCTACCTGTCCAAACCTGGACATGTATAGCACTAGGACCACATGCTTGAAGGGTGGAGACGGTAGACATAAAGATGAAAGGAAGGGAAAGGGCGGACAGATATTTGCCTCTACTGAAGGTGTGCGTCTTTGCTGAAGCTGGTTATCTGCAAAAGCAGAGGCTATATGAAGAGAAAAAACAGAAGGAGAGCAAGAGAAGAAAATATGTGTGGATGGAATATTACTTGGACAGCATATTGATCTGGATTGAATCTTTATTTCTGGAATGCAACACTCCCGATCCCTCTACAAAAACACAAAAAGACAATGCTCAGAAAGATGACTACTCTTCCACAAAGACTGTGTTACACTTACCTAAGAAAAAATGAACTCATAGAGTATGACGCTACCTACCTTTTATCACATTTATCATTTACAGCGTTTTTATTTGACCTTTACATTCAGTGTATTATCTGTCTTTACTGTTGCAGATTGTGTATTATTCACTTTGTAAATGAATTTCTTGGAAAAACAGTCAGCCAGTGGATTTCTGGGTGATTGCTCATTTAAGGAATACTCAAAAGGGATCCAGTTAGTAAAAAGTGATAAGTGGACCCCTGACAGAAAGACAACAAATGTGTCAAGTGTACACAAAGCTGCCAAAGCAGTGGACTAGAAATTGATTAGTGTCTATTGTGTACTGTAAATTTAATCAATAAATACATTTGGCATGAATAATTAAACACTCTGTCTCATATTTCCTGATTCAATTTTCTTTGACAGTTGCGCCTCAGTAGCCGCACTGGCATGGGGCTAGAAAAAAAAACACGATTAACTGAATTCAAGATTATAATTTTATTTAAAAAAACAAAAATTAAAAACCCCATTCACAACGCTTTCACATATTAAGGGATGTGTTTGTGAAATAAATCCCAGTGGGCCAAAAACTTAGACAGCTTCAGCTGCTTGATTTCTGTTTGTAGATGTGAACACAGCACCTGTTGTTCAGACACACGGTTTACGAGGGGCAGCCAATCACAACAAAGTTGGCTTAACTGGAAAGGGAACTGAAATGGTTTGTCTCAGAGACAGAAAGGACTCAGGGGAGAGTCTTGCGCTACAGCTGAACAGCTACATGGCTAAAGTGGCTAGCTAAAAGTATTGAATGATAGAAAGTTGCAGTAGTTAGCTGGACTGAAATAGTTAGCTAAGCTAATGAACAATAAACACGTGAACTACTTAAGCTACATTTGACATAGTTGTTAACGAAAAGTGACTAATAAACAGTGTTTAAACTGATAACTAAACTGATCAAAGATAATCAGCTATGAGCTATGGTTGGTAAATGGACTGGTTCTTATTTAGTGCTTTTTATAGTGTTTTTTTACAACATGCTTCATTCACCCATTCATACAAGCACGTGTGCTCTCTGTCTAATGTCCACACTCTAATGGATGCATCTGAGAGAAACTTGGGGTTTGTTGCCCATTTAGCAAGCAGACTGGAGCAGCTATGGATCAAACCACCAAACTTCTGATTAGATGACCTACCCCTGTGATCTGACGGCTACCTAAACACAGTTAACAAATAGTTAAAACTATTGGTTGGATAAATGTAATGGTAAAATGGCTTAAACATCCAAGCTAGTCATAGTGAAAAATTTAGCATCATAACCTACAGTACTATGTAAAAGTATTGAGTCACAGCATGTAAGGCAAAGACAGCCTGAACTCTTTGAAGTCTTCAGAAATAGCTCTTCAGGCTTCTTGAACAACATTTAAAGCTCTTCGTTGTCAATGTGATCCCACACTGCTTCAATAATGTTGAGATCCAGACTGTGGGGAGGCCAATCCATGACTGATAGTATTCCATTGTGAGTTTTTCTATCCATCTATGCTTTTACTGCCATTGACGGTGTATTCAGGATTGTTGCCATGCTGAAAAATGAAACTGATAATCACATGGTATTACACGGGGGATGAAAATCTGACAAGACTTTTGTGACTTCATAATTCCATCAATTTCAACAAGATGTCCAACCTCACTGATTGAAATGTAGCCATGACAGAGACTCCACTGGGTTTTACAGATGGCTTTAGACACTCACCGTTGTACCTCTCGTGACTTCGTCTATTCATTCTGACGAGTTTTTAAAATATGTAAAATTTTGATTCATCAATCCCTAATACCTGTTGCCACTGATTTGCAGTTCAGTTATTGTGTAATTTGACATACCTCGGCCATTTTGTTCTGTTTCCTCAAATGACACACTGCAATCTTGAGAGATATGCCAAGTCTTCACGTCAACCCTTCAACTGAGACCATTTTTGATGAGGCCTCAGCAAAAGGTAGATGGATCTGAAGGGCCAGATACATCTCTCGGGTTCTGTGGCATGTCTTAGCTGAATTATTTTCCTGTTTCTTAAGGACATGACTTTCAGATACTGCCCATCTGCTGTAGAAAGGTTTTCAAGCCTTCCTGCTTTTGTTCTCTTCTTCTCCAGTTTCCTCAATTTGTTTCTTTACAGACACACGGCTCACTGTGCCAACAAATGACACATTTTCAGCTAATAGCTCTTTGGGAATCACCTTGTTTGCACATAAAAAATACTATTTTATTCCTGTCCAACTATGCTATCTTTGGGATTCTTCATAGATTAAACTTGAGAAATGGGAGCAATTATGTGAGTGCTAGCAACACAGTGCCTGAAGACACAACTTATATTTATGTATAGACACAATGGTGGGTCACACTGTGACAAAAGTAACAACTTTTTCTTTTCAAAGAAGTGAGCCATGGTAATTTATTGTGGGTCTTTTAAGAACTGACATTTAGAATGTATGAAATTAAGTTGTTACAATGTAAAAACTGTTTATCGTTTCTGCAGCAAATGTATTTTCACTGTAGTTTGTAACGTCTGTTAAAAACAGCTCCAAGTCTGGGCTGATGAAGGCATCCGTTGGCTTATTTATAAGGCTGTCAAGGTACATCAGAGAACAAAGGTTGGAAACAACTAAACGGGACACCGATTGTGTGGTTTGCAAAGCCTGTCAAAGCTTATTGTCGACGACGGAGCATTAGCTTGACCACTTACTGTTGCAGGCACAAGCCCGTGCAGTCACTGGCATGTCTCTTCACTGTCTTTTGGCATCACTCACTGTCGAGGCTCGAGGTGACTTCAGCTGCCAGAATGCTGTGAGCAGGAACAGGAACAGTGCCTACACTCTGAAGTCAGAATGTCAAAACAAAATTAGACCAGCGCTTCACTCGGCTCGAAAACTTGGAACCTCCACCACGCACGTCCCGTTCTCTTGCCCCACCTGCCATGCATACAGTTCATTAGCCTCAGAGTAATAGCTGTCAGGTTCAACTGTGCAGGCAGCAGAGCCAAGAAGCAGAGGAGAAAACCGATCACAACAAATAAATGTAGTAGGCACTAATATGTAAATGCTAAGACTTCTATCCATCATAAAATCCATTCAGGCATATGTTTGGCACATTAATTAAAACTTTTCTTGAGTCATATGAAGGGGAAAGAGTCTTGCAACACATGAATTGTGCACGGCGTGCCGTTGCTGCTTTAAAGCAACATCATAGGAAGCCACTCCATATAATAAACCCTGCCTTAACAGCAAAGTGTTTACTGAGGCCATAAATCAGAGTGAAATGAAGATAATTTTCCACATAGAATTCCACATCCTTTTGCCCCCCATACCAAGTCATTACAAAGGATTCAAGTCCAAGGTACTTCTTTAATAGCTTCAGATGCTGAAGCTACATCCATCTTTCATCTGAAGGTGCTGAAGAGAACAATAAAAAGAGGAAGCCAAGAAGAGAAAATGGACGAACAACTATTATAAGTCTCAAACTGGCCCTCAGCTGCTGTCCAAACCTTTGTGGAACCAAATAAAGGAAGACAGAGGGCTAGCAGGCTTTCCACTGCCAGATAAGCAAGTAACAGCAGTTGGTCATGTCCCACACTGCAGAACATCACGATACTAACCTGTGTTAGCAAAGTCTCAGTTCTTGTTTTTTCTTCAAGACTGTACTGGAGAGGCACGACTTAAAGTAAGGAAATTTGTGTTTGTGTTGATTACATCTTCGTTGTAACAATGCATCTTGGCAATACCATTGGAAAGCTTGTTTATACCCACTTAAATGGAGCCATATTTGTAAGGAAAATGCATTTGTGGGTTGAGCAGCAGAGTTGAGGATGTGGGATGCACCCATAAAGAACTTACCAAATCTGCAACAGTATGATATTTATTACCAAGATGCATTGGTACAACATAGAAATCATTGATACAAGTGCAAATGGTCTTACTTTATGTTGTGCTAAGTTTATATACATACCTGTTTGTCTTGAATTAAGGCAAAGGAATGCCTGTGTTACTATTGTAAGCAGAAGTAAAGAGAGCGACTATTGACCTCTGTTTGTTTTATATGTATATGTACAGCCAAACTGCATCAGATAGACCAGATAGCAAGTCTTACAGGAAGCCTGCATACCCGGACCTTTCCTAAATTCATCTGCTTTCTCTTTTTCAGATTCTGCCCGAGCAAGTTTCTAATGCATGAAATGTGGCTTGATGGGGGAGACGGGGGCGAAAGTGCCGCTCTCATCAATGGGAGCTGTATGGGGTGCTGAAGTGGGCTCACTCTGAGGGAAAGTGCAGCGTTGCATGTGTTTTCTCTCCCTCAATAGATAGGAAGCTTCACCCACGCCTGCTAGCTCACTCACAGCATCCATAGCAAGCTCAGACCACCAGAAGCAAACTGATTTTATTAGTCATCCACCCCCACGTGAATAAAAACTTTCCAAGAGGCAGCAGGTTGAACGTGTACTTCTTCAAATATTTCAGCGCACATGCGAGCTGCACTGCAAGCATCACTGTACAGGCTTTTCAGTTTGAGAGGACATTACATTCTTTGTACCGAGTTTCTAAATATAATCGTATCTATAATTATCCGATTTTGTCGAGTCACACCCCCACCTTGTCACATCGCATTATGAAAATAGACTGAATGGGTCTTGCACGCAGAACTAAAGTGGGACAATCACATTTCTAGAAGAATAACAGTGATGAATGAGCTGCAACAAAAAGCCCAATAAACTGGAATGGAGTGGAAACACAAAACACATTAAAGATGAGTGCTGCATGAATAGCGAGCATCATCACGCAACTGAAAGGCATTTTCAGATTATCATCATCGCTTTAATAAATACTTGTCACCTCTTCTGCTCACAACTAGACAACCGATGCTTAGACGATATCTTTAGTGGCTGAAGTGGTTGCAAGACAAAGCGATGCTGTGATTTTTGTTTTTGTCCTTCTTTTTTATTGACCTATTGAAGAGAAAATTGTGGACATTTCTCTTGTGAAAAAGAAATAAGACTCAACAGAAACCACATTCTAAACGTGCCACTCAAAGGGAAGTTGTAAACGAGGAAGTGGACATTGTAACCTGAAATTTCACACAGTTGGAGATGTGGCGGTTATCTCATTAAAGTGCCAAAACCTCTTTGCTCTGTATTGTGTGACGGATCTTAAATCAAAAGCACATAGTTCAGCTGGTTGATTATAGACTCTCGCATTCTGTCTGAAGTTCATCAGCTTTCATGTAGACAGATACATGTAAAAAAATTTATCTATATTTGATTATTCTGGAGACATTTTTTAGGTCAAAAATAGCTCCAATGACTTCTCTGGAATGGATAAAACTAAACTAATGTCAGAAAGCTCAGAGAGCTCAGCTGTTTATATGCAGACACAAGAAGCAAAGAGCGGTATAGTCCTCAGTCAGCATTTCGACATTGCCAGCAGTTTCTGATGGTGCCATTCAAGCACATTCAGATTCAAATGTAAAAGCTTTTTTTCTTCCTCTCTTTACTGAAATGTGTTTATTTATATTCCATTTGTATTTATTTTACAGACTGATGTCCTCCCTGTAGGATTTGAAAACCCCGCACACATACACACTCTTTAAGAATATTCTGGGACATGCTCCAACCTCCCACAATGCCGCATTAAATAGGCAGATACTGGAAATGGATGGAAGAATGTATTTATTAAAAAACTGCAGGAGGAAAGATGTAACACCCCCCCCCCCCACACACACACACACACACAATTTTTTTGTAAGATAAAGAATTTATCAAATGGAATCCCAAATCTTAGAGATTAAAGTTGCTGTCTGTCACTCAGTGATTTTTCCTGCTTTTTAAACAAAGTAATATAGAAGATTTCTTTAGCTTTGTTTTTGTGGCTGCCAGGGTCTCTTTTAGCTTGAGATACATTTTGGCAGCTCATTCTAAATCCACAGCATATGCCAGGAGATAGTCTTATTGCTTAATTAAACAATGCATTTTTAACAAATGTGTGTTTTTTTATATACCAGTCGCAGCAGATGGCCGCCCCTCCCTGAGCCTGGTTCTGCCGGAGGTTTCTTCCTGTTAAAAGGGAGTTTTTCCTTCACACTGTCGCCACAGTGCTTGCTCATAGGCCATCATATGATTGTTGGGTTTTTCTCTGTATGTTTTATTGTAGGCTTTACCATACAATGTATGGCGCCTTGAGGCGACTGTTGTTGTGATTTGGCGCTGTATAAATAAAATTGAATTGAATTGAATTGAATGTAAACACACATTCACTTTATTAGTTACATATTACAAATATGTAATCAGCCTTTTATCAACTGGAGCCATCCCTGGGGTTACAAAGAAATGTCTGTAAAAAGATAAATTGTCTAATGAATGGAAGTTCTTGTTGATGCCAGGGGTCAGAGGAGACCAAAACTGATTCAGCCTAACAGGAAGGCAACAGTAATGCAAATTAACCGATCTATATAGGCGAGGTATGCAGAAGAGCATCTATGAATGCATAACATGTTGTACTTTAGAGCAGGTAAGCTACAGCAGCAGAAGACCACACAGGTTGTCAGCTAAGAACGAGAAACTGAGGCTATGATTCAAATGGGCTCATCAAATTTGGACAACAGAAGATTGGATAAACACTGTATGGTCTGATGAGTAAACAGCATGAAAGCACGACTCCATCCTCCCTTGTATCAACAGTTCAGGCTGCTGCTGCTGGTGGTGGTGGTGTAGAGGTGCGGTCGGCAAATCTGCAGCAACAGTGTACTGCTGTCATGTCAACATGAACTAAAATCTCTGAGGGATGTTTCCGGCTCCTTGTTGAGTCTGTGCTGTGAAGACTTGAGGCAGTTCTGAGGACAATAGAGGGACCAACCCTGTACTAGCAATGTGTCCTTAATAAGGCATAAAATAATTGCTGATCTGTGAACTTTCAAACTGTGTTTCCTGCTAAATATATGTAATTCCAAAGAGAACCTTCTGATTTTAAGTGCTGGGTTACAGTATTGTATATAGATGAGGTAAAAAGAAAGCACACCCTGTATCAGATCTAAGGTTTTACTTTTCAGGCTATCATAAAAAATAATCCGTTAAAGTTAGGTTAACATCAGATGAACAACACATGACATATTAGACCGTGCCATTGCTTTTTTAACAAAAATTAAACCAAAATGCAGAAATAGTGTGTGAAAAACCAAGCACACCTTTATTGCTTCTATAGGAATTAAGAGGATAAATAGCAGCCAGCTGCTGCTAACCAGTCACATCTGATTAATTGATCATCAGCAAACAAGTGCGAGCTACTCCATAAAAGCACGAGCTTTAGCAGTTTGCAGTATTCAGGTGTGTGTTAGCTCGGTGCCGAGACATCAGCATTTGTCTAAGAGAAGCAATTGTTGCTGCCCGTCTGTCTGGGAAAGGTTATATAGTCATTTCAGAACAATTTAAAGTCCATCATTCTACAGTGAGAAAGAGTTTTTGCAAGTGTGCAAGAAGTCATCCCAGGAGTGGTCATCCCAGGAAATTCACCCCAGTGTGAGGGAGTGCAATGCTCTGTGAATGTAATGGACCGAAACAAAGCTATGATGCAGATGCTTTAGTAAATGTCCCTGCATCGTGTTTATCACTTATCGCATAGAATCAGACTTTTTTAAAGAGTTGCAAATGAAAAGGTTTTGATATTATAATTGATATGAGTTGAGTTTACATTAAAGCTATTTCATGGTTTTACTTCATTAGACTTCACATCTCTTCTGACACTACAGTTTGTGACATCATTGGCTGATTTCTATGTCTGTTTGTTTTTCCTTGTTTGGTTGTTTAACAAGTTCGTTGCAAAATTCCTAGTTTTTAAATGAAGCAGGGTCACTTTGCATCCCTTTAAAATGCAATCTTATGAAAAAATCCAGTGTAATAATTGACAATAAAACACATGCACACACATACATTTCCTCAAGTATTCAGTAGTGAAATATTTCAGTAGAGTTTTAGGTACTTCTACAGTACTTTATTTTTCCACTTATACTGTTTATTGGCTCTGCTTCATTACGTTTCACAGAGAAATATTGTACTTGTCACACCACTACATTTTTAACACTATGCCAGCTGCTCTTTTAAGCTGTTGGTTTACGACCTTTCCTACTTGTAAAATGAAGCAGAGAATTTTTACTCTTTTGCTTCTCTGATTCTTTTGTTTCAGTGAACTTAATGGATCTAAAGAGGTTATCATATTCAGTGTTTCCTTTTGGTGTTTCCTGTTTATAAAGGAAGTATGTATGTGTTCTCTGGGATCTGAACTGCCATGTTTGGGAAACAGATATTTTGGTGGCACAATCAACTTTTACTTCAATTCAGTTCAATTCAGTTTTATTTAAATAGCAACAAACACAACAACAGTTGCCTCAAGGTGCTTTAAGGTAAAGATCCTACAATACTACAGAGGAAACTCCAACAATCAGACAACCCCCTGTGAGCAAGCACTTGGTGACAGTGGGAAGGAAAAACTCCCATTCAATAGGAAGAAAGCTCCAGCAGAACCAGGCTCAGGGAGGGGCGACCATCTGTTGTGACTGGCTGGGATTGAGGGAGGAAGACAGGAAAACAGAAGAGATCCCGAGATTAATAACTAACTAATCACTCACACTGTAACCTTCGGTCCTTGTAATTCAGATCCATGTAACTTAGCAGGAAAAATCTTTATTCCAAACAGGTGTTCCAAGGCACTTTTTAATATGCATCAGGAAATAAAGACATCCCCACAACTCTTAGCACAACAGTTGTCAGCATCCATTTCTGTAAGCCCATCTGTCTTCTCTTCTCTCCCTCCCTTCAAACCCCACTTTCACATCAGAGTTAAGCTCATCTTTGAAGCATTTCACACATTCATGCTTATCTGCCCTCGCACCTTTGTCGCACAGCAACATGCCTCCCTCTCTGTGGCGCCGGCATTTGCCAGGACGCACACTGGATTGATAAGGGCCTCGCGGTCTCATCCTCTGGCTTCACTTATCACTCTTGAGCAACAAGGGAGCGCTGTCTATGCGTTCATGGTTCTCTTCTCTTGATAAGAACAGGACTGGACACTTTTTTTCTTTCCTTTTTTTTGCCTCTTTGCTCTGAGCATTCCTCAAAACCGCTGTCGTATGCCAGCCGAAGCATTTAATGCAGCTCCAAGATAAGACCCTAGAAGATGTGATGGTTTTTAATTGCAACCTGAGTGCCTGACACCTTACGGGTAGCAGTAATGTAATTTTCCTAGACAAGAAATATGAAGCAGCACGTAATAAAAGCCAGTAAGATCATTTTAACGTAAACAGAGTCTAACACAGTTTATGTCTGCCCAGATGACTGGAGCTGGCATCTGAAACTATCTACAGATGGCCTGCTGAAAATACCGAGCACTGAAGGCTGGAGGGCGGCTGCAGTGGATGGCTGCTGGTGTCGTGCCACACATCATAAATCTTTCTGGGACAAGCAGTCAAGTCCAACTTCAAGAGATAACTGATATCCATTAGTAGAGTAGGCAGCAGTGACAAAGAGCAATCTTTGTCTGTAGCACTGAGATGAAACAGAGGACACACATCCAGAGACAAAGAACTCCCATCATGCTGCTTTAATCAGGCTATAAATCTGACACATGGCATTTGGAGAGATTTGAAATCCAGCAGTTTGTTTTATGTAAGGGAAATGTGTGTTTAACATTTTTGAATGAGAAATATCGTGGGAAAATGAATTCTCTCTTGCCGCTTAATTTCACAATGTTGATGCTACAGGAAATGTCAACAGGTCAGCAGGCGAGGAAACGTTCCATAATGAAATGTTCTTGTTTTTTGCACCAGCTACTCATAAGTCTGCTATACTGGGGGG